>JBCNJP010008221.1:0-21363 GCA_039602395.1 Deinandra increscens subsp. villosa
AGTAATATGGGTTTTTCAAGTTTTTCAAAAAGGTGAGGTTTTCCATTGAACCTTACCCTACATATATATATATATATATATATATATATATATATATACATATATATATATATATAGATGTTTCAACCCGCGCGTTGCCGCGGAGGCAATTCCATATCCGTCGTTTATGCTTTGTGTTATCTTTTTTCCTAATCATGAATGATAATAACCAAAGACAAAGCTTGGAAATAAGTGTTACCAGTTCTATTAGCTAGCTGGATGAGAGACCATCAACATAAAGAACAGTCCAACAAATATTTATGAAAGCAAAAAAACAAGATGCATAAACATATCAAGCATATCATCATATGAGGCTGTAATAGACATATATCATATATTCATATATATATATATATATATATATACATATAGAAGCAAGAGGATGAACCAACATGAGATCTCATTTTTTTAGGAATAATCAATCATACATCCACTACAAAGAACCCCCAGACAATAAACAAAGAGGCACATGAAAAAACACATACGAATACAACGTAAAAAAAAAGGGAATAAACCAAAAATCATTGTTAAGAGAAAACTCACAGATGAGCAGCGCAACCACAAAAGCAAAAACACAGCAGCAGAGAACCTGCAAAAATAAGTAACAAAACATCAGCCAACAAATAAACATATTGCTATAAAGGTAAAAACAACAGCAACCAATGAATTATTACTATCATATTTACACAAATGGGTTCAGGAGGGCCTTGCTTCTTTACTCAAATTTTTATTATTGATTTTACCCTTCATTTAACTGTATTTTATTACAGCAAGTAGCTGATCTATAATGTTATACCAACTAATTCTAATAGTGATATGACCTATGAAAGCTCAGGTTCCTATTCAATTTTTCCAAGTATCTTTGTCTCTTTTATTTATATCAAAGTTCTTACACTCCTAACCTTTGGTTGCTTTGCGAGTGCAAGCTGGACTCCCCAAAACAAATCAATTAATAGACACAATCATCAAATCAAGAAGTCAGATTACCACAGTGGCCATAAACAAACTCACAATAACAATGACAAAGAAAATAACAAAAATATAAAAAGACACACATAAATAAACCCATACACAAAGTCATAAAGGACAAAATGGGTAAAATAGGTCAAATGATTTGAGTTTTACCCAAAATGTAATTTCAAGGTTTGCGACCTTTTAAATCAAATTATCATGAAATCTTTGTTGATTATTAAAATAACATAAATACACACCAACAGATTTTAGAAAATTTGTAGAGCCAAAAAACATTATATTTAGAAAAACAATTAGTAATATATAAATCTTATCTATCTCAATGTCTGAATCATGAGGTTTTTCTCCTTTAAAATTAAACTAATCCTAAAGTTTTTAAAGGAGAGTAAATTGGTTTGTCATCCCAAAATGATAAAATGACCATCAATTAGTTGAACTCTTCTTCTTTTGTAATTGTTACTGTTACCTTACCTTATCCTTGCTCTTAACTCTTGTTATTTTTCTTTGTATTGTCATAAAAATAACAATAATTTAATGTAAAATGTAGAAGAAAAATATTGATATGAAATGGATGAAAGAGGCACGTGTAGTTTTCTTCCCTTTCAGTAGTCCCTTTTTATATTTGCTTTCAACAATAAAAAATCAAATAAGCATAATAATCACCTCTTTATCCTCAAATATAATGGTGCAAAGTTTAATATTAAAATCTATAGTTAATAACTTAACATCATCACAAAGAAATCCATACACAAACCTAGTTAATAACAAAAATAAGAAAAGATACACAAAGAAATCTATACCCTAAGTCACAAAGGACAGAAGCCAAGAATTTAGAAAATGTTAATTGATTCAAACACTTAAACCTGACTAAAAAAGGTTTAAGAGGCCTTTGCCTATCAATCGATAATGTGAGTTTAATATTTTTTTTTTTAAAGAAATAAAACATTAGAAACGATCATATAAATAAACCAAGTAATTTTAGAATACTTGTATTCAGTTAACCCAAAATTATAGATATTAGCTTCATCTAAACATTAAAAAAAAAACCTCCAAATATAAAACGCACAATTCATAAATAAAAGGCCCACCTTAAAACATCAATATCCAAGAAAGCACCTGTGAAAAAACCAAGAACAAAATAAGACATGCGCAAGAACAAAAATCAACAACAAATAAACCCAAAAAACACACCCACAAACAACAATAGTGAAGAAATCAGCACAAAATAAGTTATGAAAACTAAAGGCGTTTAATCAAACACCCGGCGTGCAAGAATCTGATAGCACACGATCAGAATGGGAATTGAAAAAAACGATATGAATTAACACATAAATGAAGAATGAAGATGCAAAAGAGGAGAAGGATATGAAAACTCACCCAATTTTCTAAGAATCCCAGACAATAAAGCACTTGACACGTCCTATACTTATAAGCAATAGTCGACGGTGAGCCTTTTCTTACACAATCAAAGACACCGTAGGTACATGCATATAACTGCGACGACATGGGCACAGGAAGAAGGAGTGGATAGGCAGTATGGATGCTTGAGAAGTACAACTGTTTCTACAGTTGATCGCTGATCAACCACGTGAAGAAAAGGAAAAGGAGGGAGTGTGTTGTCTGCTGTTAATACACGTCGACGGACAGAGGCAGAAAGCAGGGAAAAGGGTAAGGAGAACACGTGTAAAGTTTAATACCTGCCTTGCCTTTGAATGTTACCTGCCTTACCTTTGAATGTTATAAAAAATTGGTAGAGTATTGCATTGGTAGCTTGTACATAGAGCATAACATATATAATAAACTAAAAAATTAAGATAATTGCTTTAGGTTGTTGTAATTTATGCATAGAAAATTTGATATAATAAACATGAATAGTTCCAAGTTGAACTTTGTGTAATAGGAGAATTATATATATATATATATATATATATATAGGGGAAGGATCATGCAAAAACATATTTATTTTGCGAAAACACGAAAACCATCTTAAAACCTACATAACTTTTTCATATGTTAATAGTTTAAAAAAAAATTTTGCACCAAAAGTCTTATAATTATGTTATCTTTAATTCTATAAAAACTATAAGAAAAATTAACGTTTTTTTTTTGTGATGTACATGTGTCTCACAAAAAAAAAAACTCATACTTTTAGTATGTGTTAATATATTTTTATAAGTCGCACCATATATGTTATATTTCCGTCATTTTTCTTGCGTTTTTTTAAATGATGCACATGTGCATCACACCAAAAAAACCTCATATATGTGGTATACATTAATTATTTTAAAAAGAAATTGCATCCTAAATCTTATAGTTGCCTTATCTTTAGATCTAAAGAAAAAAATAACATTTTATAGCTTTTTAATTATATGTTGCACATATGCACTATGTTTCATTATCATTAGTAGCATAAATGGTTTAGTGTTTTTAATATGTTTTTAACATAAGGAGTGTTTTTTTCGCATAATAATTTGTTTTTGTCCAAAGATAGCGTAATTCTAAGACTTTTGGCGCAGATTTTATGAAAAAACATTAATGTATGAAGAAGTTATGTAGGTTTTAATATTGGTTTTCGCAATATAAAGTGTTTTCGCAAGATTCTTACCCTATATATATATAGGAGAATGATAAAATGAAAACCTCTCCGAGTTGGAAAAACCGTGAAAACTAAGCTAAAAAATTCTTTTTTTTTTCCAATTTTTTTTATGGTGACTCTCTAACTTAAAAAAACACCCTTTATGAAAACAATAAAAAAAACCGCCGAGTAAATTATTTTTTTAAAAAATATTTAAGAACCGATTTTTTTTGCAAAAAGAAGTTAACCGGCCAAAAAAGACGTTCAAAAATTGTTATTTTTTTTAGATGTATTTTTTTTTAGATTCTACATTCATTTATGGTGGGTTTTGGTGAAAAAAAAATAAAAAAGCGCCTAGAGATTTTTTTTTTAATTATTTACAGATTTTGTTACATATGTAACAAGGCATTTTACATATGTAATAGGTAAATGTTACATATGTAACATTACGTAACGTCAGTATCGGAAATTTTAAAAAAACAACTACTAGACGTTTTTTTTTATTTTTTTCACCATAGGGCTTGTATTAACGCAAAACCTTTTATATATATTAAATACTAGAATATTATAACTATAACTGATCCCTTTTACATTTTTTTTCTTACTGAATCTTACGTGTAAGAACGTTTGCAGCAATTTAATAACAACCTACACCCTTTTATTAGTGTAAAAACATGTTTACATGTTTGTTATACATGCTTCAAGTATGTAAGAACTCGCTGCATTCATGTAGCAAGACCATGATACAAGTGTGTAACATTATGTGCATTTATGTAGCAATAACCTAATACACCCTTTTATTAGTGTAAAAACATATATGTAACTATTCGTTACCCATACGTAACTGTTCGTTGCATACATGTAACAACATGCATTCAGAAAATTGATAATATTGAGATCTAGCTTGTTGTTTATAACTTTGATATCGTTTTTCATGTTGTTTTTGGTTCTTGCAAAAAAAAAAATAATTAGATCTTGGTATTATTTTGGTGCTAGTAATATCATGGTTTAAGTTCTTGACTGGTGGTAACCTTTTACTACCAGTTGGTAAAACTCTATTACGGAAATGTAACGTATATGTAAGAAGGCGCATGTGACATCCGAGAATTCCAAGGTTAACTTCCGTTAGACAAACTCCGTTAGTTACGTTATAAGTGTTAACTTAGTAACTAATGCTTAACTAGGCCGAATACGTCCACGTCCTTTGGTTGATCACCGAACCCGCCCATATGTGTCATGTGTTCATTTATTAATGTCATTATGTGCAATGTGATTTAAACGCATGATTTAATATTATGAATAGCATGACAAATTGTAAATCCTTGATTATGTGAAAATTGCCTAAGTTGTGCAGCCAGCGAAACTACCGGGCGAAACTATAGTGTCGCCCGGTAGCCAGCTAAGCCAATCAGTTAAACGTGACCAGAGCTAGTTTCGCTTGGCCAGCGAAACTGCCAGCGAAACTAGCCTCTGATATAAATAATCTTAATAAACCCTAGTTCTCCTATTTGCCTCATTTACACAAAAACACACACATTCTTCTCTGGAAATCTGGTCAGCCGAAAACCATCAAGAGAAACCAAGATCTCAGCCCCAAGACAACATCCATTCGATTCCCTGATCGAATCGTGAGTCCCAAAACCTTCCTTTATGCCATTTTTATGTGTTTTCTATGTATTTCTTCATAAAGCATGCTTAAACCTTCATGATATCATTAGATATTCTGTAGGAATGCTTAGGAATGCTAGATCTACCATAAAGTTGATAACTTTACGTGTAAAACTGATCCATGATAAAGATTTGTGCCATTTTAGTCATTTTAGGGTTTCAAATGCATTTTGGTGATTTGATGATAAAAACCCATGCTTTAGGTGTTAAAGCTTACTGATTTATGTTGGTAAATGGTTATGTATGCTAGATAATGAATTGCATGTAAAATGGAAGCTGTTAGGTTGATTTTTAGGCTGATCCGTATGTTTTTCGCGACCAGCGAAACTGTCTTGTTCTCTGGGCGAAACTGTCCAGCGTAACTATGTATATCTTCATCCAGCGACACTATGCAGCGAAACTGCAGTGTCGCCGGGTAAACCAACCAGACCAGCTCGAGCGAATCTACCGAGCGAAATTCCCTGAACGAAAGTTCAAACCAGTTTCGGGCGAAACTAGGCTAGCGAAACTGTGCCAACAGTTTCGAGCGAAACTAGCCTAGCGAAACTGTGTCATCGGGTATTGCCTAGCGAAAGTGCTGCCCGTGCACACAGCGAAACTGACTAGCGAAACTGCTAGCGAAACTGAGACCAGAATCCAAACTTGTGCAATTTGCTTGAATGTTATACCATGACTTACATGATTATGCCATGATGATACATGCTTTGATTTCTGATATATATGAACCCTTGTTTATGATCAACCATCGGTGTCGTGTGTCGGTATGTCGAGTCATAGTTCCAACGTGCTATGTTATGGGCCATAGTGACGTCAAGTAAAGATTAGACACACAACTAATACTTAAGACCTAAACGTGTTCATAGGTCTTCGATAAGCAATACCTGGGTTATTAAGCAAGTGTAGCAGTGCAACCAAAGGTGAGTGTCACTAACCCGATTACCGTGAACCCGTTTGGGTCACACCGAATAACTAGAAGTAAAACAATGCTGACAAACCCGAGAGTGCTAGGCACCTCCCTGATAAACTTGAAAACTTGGAGTGCTCGGCACCCACTTGATGAACTTGAAGTGCTTTATGGGAAGCACTTGCGAATTACCAAAAAAAACAACGATTTCTAAAACGAAACTGAAAACACTTTTGAGATTCATGAGAATCTGGTAAACCGTTTTAATATGGCTAGTGTAGGTTAAAGTCTAAACCACATGATATCACATGATTTCTAAGGATGCCTTGAAAACTTAAAAGTCCTCAACTAATTGTACCATTAATTGTAAAGCGAGGGGATGTTGGGTAGATCTACTGGAGTTTGACAAACTCCGCCCCGTGGCACGGGGAGTGCACGGAGGTACAATATCAGCCTATTTGACCGTGATCCCGAGAGGACACGGGGGAGGCAAAACCGCGATGACGTAGTGTCACACCACCAAATTTCCACTAACGGAGTATAACCGTGTGGGGTGTGATCCAGACCAGGATCCAAGTCTTTAGTTACAACCAAGCCATAGTTAAAGGGGTAAACAGTCATGTATTACATTAAATAAATCAGAGTTTACATTTCACAAAAATCAGCGGAAGCAATAAAAGTTTACAAGGTTGTAGTTTAGTAAAAGTGATTACTAAAGTATCTGAAATACAATTTCAAAAAGGGTTTTACAAAGGACAAGTACTGCCGCTGCCCGTGCCATCCATGATCCTCCAAGCTAACCTGAAAAGCATTCAACAATCAAGTGTCAGCCAAGGCTGGTGAGTTCACTAAGCGGTCTACCCGTCACAAGTAGACTAAAATTTTATGATCAAAGAAAGGTAAAACACAATCAATATCATAAGACTAGTAAGTTTTCCATATCGTAGGTAGCTAGCCTAAGTTATGCACATTTGAATTGTTCGCAACCGAAGCTGACAATGTATAGGTATTACCTACGGATTTTGCCTTCCCGTGTCCTGAAAGACCACGGAGGGTAGGGTAACATTGGTCCCAGTCCGACCGCCAGTCGGGTTGGTGCATCACGTGCACCGCTGGGCGGGGGTGTCAATCCCCAGTAGTACTACTCAACATCACCTAGCTATTCTATATTAACGGCCCGAATGTAAGACTTTTTAGTTTATCAATCAATTCAATGATACATATGATATTTGGTCGGAAAAGTTTACTTAGTAAGAAATACCTTACCGCTGCACGTTATCATCCCTGCTAGGACATAACAACATATAGTAATGAACTCACCTTAGGGGGGGCACTGGTACACAGCAAAAGATTCAACAAGTCGGTCACACATAACCTGTTTGGGTAAATATGGCCTAAACGGGTTAGGAGGTGTCGCGATGACGAAAATAGCAATCTTAGCACCTAAACATGTTTCATGTAGTCACACAAGTCATATAATGCATACACAAGTTTCAGATTGAGAGAATTTCAAAGAATTGCCATTTTGGTCAAAGTTGACTCAGAAAGTCAACTTCAACACTCAAACTAGTGGCATAGTCAAAATCTACATACTTAGGAGTTAGGATCTCAACTTTTGCAGGCTTAAACTACATGTTAAACATGACTTGTTGCAAAAAGAATCAATCAAAAACATCGAATAACGAAGAAGTTATGCACATTGCAAGTTGACCCATTTGGCACATAGTTAACTAGTTTATGAAAATTTGAAATTGGCATAACTCACTCAATTTTTGGGTTTTAAACCTCAAATGCTCCAGATCCTATATTTAATATGTGTACATCAATTTCAAATAGCAAACACCCCAACATAATAAAGTTTACATGTCCGACCCGTTAGAAAAGTCTACTTTTTAAAATTCCAAACAGCTTTGAGTACCTGTTTTGCAGCAGCAGTTTGGGTGACCAAACGAAGGTTTTAGAAGGCGTATAAATAGCCGTTGTAAAGCTAAGACATCCTAGTTTATCACCCAACAAGAATCAATCATGTTCGATCAAAAATGAGCAAGTTATGGCTATTGAAAGTTGACCAAAAATCAGTTTTGTTGCAGAAGGTCAAAGTAGGCAAATTGAATTTGATTAATCCATAATTTGATCAAAGCTTGGAGTTTGTTTACCAAAACCTCCAGATCTTAGTTTTAATATATAAACATCATTTACCAATAGCAAACTCGTCAATAAAACAAGATTATCATGCTCAACCAAAAAGCAAAGTCCACTTTTCACAGAAAAATACAGCTTTGCACACCTAACTTGCAGCAGCTATTCGGATGACCAAACGGACGTTTTAGAAAGTGTGCGAGTAGCCGACTCGAAGCTAAGACATAGTACTTTACTAGGGAAAAAAAATCAACTGATTCGGAGCAATATTGAGTGAGTTATGACCTCTGCAAAATGGCCAAAAATTCTGGCCGAATCTGTCCAAATTTTATAGTTTGTAAAAGTTTTGGTTTTCTAATTTTAAGCAACAATTTGGTCATCCAACACCTACTAACAGATTTATAATCATGTTAACATGTAATTTCTGTCCTAAACAAATTCATATCCAAATCATGGCAAAATCTCATCATGTAGCTAGCATACAAGGGCAAAAACGTCCAAATTTCATAACCAACACCCAATATTCATAACAAGAACATTCATAGCTGATTTTAACTCAGTTTCCAGCCCTAAACCCGAACCCAAATCTGTCCCCAATTAAACATATAGCACATCTCAACTTGACACATGAATTAGGAGCATAATAGCTCACCATTTAGCATAAGAACACCATAGAACACACATGCAACAACAAATTTCAGATTTTAGAATCTAGGGCTTACAAGATGAAGATGAGGATGGCTGATTTGGTGAAGATGAGATGGAGATGGAGCTTTTCCCTAGTCTTCTTGAAGCTTAAGCAAGCTCATAAACCCGATTTCTTGCTTGATTTGAGGTCAAACCCAAAAATCTCCAAGTGTGTGTGTGTGTGAATGAAGAACCGTATAGAAGAAGAAGAGAGGGAGAGATGAACGTGAAATGAAGGGGGAGGGGGTCTTAGGGCAGATTTCTAGTTTAAAGAAATTACACATTTAGTCCCTCTAGCTTTCATTTTAACATATAAAGCACAAAAAAATCATTTAAATGGGTTTTTGCTAAAAAAGTTGTAGGGTAAAAATTTTTAAAAATGTTTCCAAGGGCTTTTAAATCGTTTAACATGTAAGATTTAGTCGGGTTATATAAATTTATCATTTATACACAAAAATCCAAATTTACACACGAAGCCCGGTTTCGCATAAAAATGCAATTTTTCACAACTAACGCATAAGATCACAAAATAAGTTCACGAAACAGGTCACTAAATTTAATTAGCAAATAAACATGAATAAGCATGTAATCATTCAAATAACGGGTCTCGGGTTTGTTTACGGAACTAACGGAAAAAAAGTTAACGGAGTTAACGGAAAAAGTTAGCGGAGTTAACTTGGAAGGTTGCAATTGTCACACGTAGGTCCGCAGTACTGATGGCACGGCCACTACAATGATTTATGGTCAGCTTTGGTACAAACTTCCTTAGTGCATAGAACAACGGATTAGCTACGCGCGATATCGGTGGAGCACTTTAACTTTACAAAACTAGTTCATACCCGATGACGTAGGTCACGGACAATTCCTTTATAAACTAAGACATAACATTTAGCATTGCTTTTCATAAACGAATACTATGTAAGTATACCTTGATACAAATTATGATTACGAGACCGGGCCAATGCATGACAAGCCCACTGTGAACTCACCAACCGTTAGGTTGACACTTGCGTGGTTTAAACTTTTGCAGATCGCTGAGGAGTATCCGGAGCGGGTTGGCATGGCATATGAAGACTTTTATTTTAATTAAACTAATTGGGAATTTGAATTTAATACAATAATTTGTAAAGCACGTGGTTAGTGCTAAGATAATATTTTGTTCCGCTGCGTAACTTGAGACTATTTTTATGATATATCTTTGGACTAACTCTGATTCGTTTAGTATTTGTAACTAATGGTTGTGGTCCTGGTCTAGTCGCGCCCCTTAACGGTATAAACTCCGTTAGTGGTTAATTTGGGGGTGTGACAGCGCAACTATGTAACAGATGCCTACGATCATGCAATATAGACAACAACAACTGTGTAACAGATGCCTACGAGCATGCAAGCATGTAAATACTTGTTTACATTTTTGTTACACAATGCTTCAGGTTTGTAAGAACCAGCTACGTGGTTGTATCAAGAAAATGTGTTTGCGAAAAATGTGTTTGGGCATTTACCTGATAGATAATGTGTTTACGAAAAATGAGAGAGAAAAACATGATATACTGATCATGAGAAATAAACTTAAATTATTTATATTTTTTATAATATTTTACATACGTCTAACTATTCGTTACACATATGTATTTATTGGCTACACATATGTAATTGTTCGTTACCTACATGTAACAAAATACATTTAAAAAACTATGAAAAAATTATATAAAAAAAATAACGAGACTATAACCAAATTAAAGATAAAAAAACGTCCTATTTAATGGTGCAAAATTTTTTATAAAATTATTATCGTATAAAAAGTTATGAACGATATAAAATGGAGGGGGAAAAGTAGATATTTATGTCACATCACCTTATCACTTCATCTCAATTTAATTATAAAATTACTTAAATGCCCTTTTCTATATATTTAATAGATTTTTAAATTTTAATTTAACTTAAATAAATTCAAATTAATCTTGATCATTCATTTTAAAAAGTGGTTAAGATGTGTGGCTCATATCTGTTCTCGCGGTTCTCAAAAGATCCTATCCCTATATATATATATATGGTATGGTTCCTTGGAAAACCACTTTTAATTGGAAAACTGGAAAACCACTTAATTTTTGCTAAGTTTTGATAAAAATCTCCATTCCCGTCCGTCTTTAAACATAATAAAGCTATAGGGGCAAATAAGGTAAATTGAAAAGGCTAAATTGTTGAGAAGTGCATGGACAACACATTCTGTTCCTCACCCTCAATCTCTTCACAAATCCTCTACCATATCAATTTCAGTAGCTTTAAATGATTATGCTAAAAAAAAATTTGAAATGCAAACTACAATAAACACCAAACGAGGAAGGTCTCTAAAACGGAGAAACCCCAACAAAAAAACTACATTACATCAAAATTAAAAGCTTGCCAACCCTTCCAATCCACCCCACTATTTTACCTCTACTTCTATACCACAAGTAACCCAGCGCTTTTACATCAGAGACTATCTCAATAACATTCCTACTGGTATCCCTAAACACCATTTCGTTTCTAGCCTTCCAAATCCTCCAACACGTTAAGATACATAAACCCTGTAGAAGCTCTTTTTTAGCTTTCGACCAGCCTGAGTGATTAGCAATCTCCAAAACATCTCTAAAAGAAAACAAGTAAATTGGAGGTAAATGTACCCATTGAGCAATTCCATTCCGAACACCATCAGCGATCTTACAAACCATAAAGATATGATCTACACTCTCGTCAAACTCTTCACATATAGCACACAAGCCGTTTCCGCATCCAATGTGTCTTTTACGAAGAGCATCCTTAGTAGGAATCATATCCAACCACGATCGCCACATAAAAACATTGCACTTCAAGGGTAACCATTTGACCCATAAAAGAAATTCGATCTCTCTTTCTAATTCATCGGTCTGCAACAACTTTTTGACTTCATGCACAGAAAATTGGACCGACCCCCCGTTATTCCAAACCCAAGTATCCATTTTCTCCTCCAATCGAACAGAAGCCACCAACCTGTGACAATCCAACAGCTCCTGAATGTCCTGTTCTGAAGAAGGGTAACGATTCCAGTTCCACGTAACAGTCCCAGCTAGTGTTTGACTCCCAATACGATCCTCAACGAAACACCATTTATCTTTCTCTAAGCGAAATAACTCCGGATATAATAAGTTTAAAGGTAGGCGATTGACCCAGGGATCAATCCAGAACCGTATTGCGGCCCCATTACCGACTTGTCCCCGAATCATATTACTACCACTCATGTTACCAACCGATAATCGACAACCACTATTAACCAATTTCGTCCATGTACCGGAGAACTTGACTTTATGCGGATATGACTCCCACCTCCTCCTTGATCCATGAATAGCGTCAATAACCTTTCGCCACATAGAATCCCCTTCATGTCGATAACGCCAAAGCCATTTTAGAAGAAGAGCATTATTAGAATCGCCAAGTTTACTTAGACCCAAACCACATTTCTTCTTAGATTTAGTAACCATGTCCCAACCAACCCAATGAATTTTATTCACCTCGTCACTTCCACCCCAAAGGAACTTCTTTATCAAAGACTCTAGTTTATTAATCACCTTCACCGGAGCAATGAATAAAGAAAAATAATAGGACGGGAGGCTTTCCAACACCGATTTGATGAGCGTCAATCTACCACCAATGGATAGAACTTTAGATTTCCACGTGGAGAGTCTAGTCTTGAACACCTTCAAAACCGGCTCCCAATTATTAATTCTAGACATATTAGCTCCAACTTGAATCCCTAAATAAAAAAAAGGCAAAACACCCGAACGACACCCTATCTCCAAAGCCTTATCATTAACTTCTTGAACTTGCTTCCCCACTCCAAATAAAGTAGACTTATGGATGTTAAAACGAAGGCCCGAACATAATTGAAATATCCTTAAAAGTCTTCTGAGAGAACTAAAGTTTTTCTCCGACCACTCCCCCATAATCATCGCATCATCCGCATATAACAAGTGAGACACCACAGGACCATCATTCCGAAGCACCACTCCAGTAAAGGAACCCACAACACCCGCCTTTTTTATAAGACCCGATAACGCTTCCATAACAATGATGAATAGAAAAGGCGAGATAGGATCTCCCTGGCGAATACCTTTTTCACACGCGAACTCAAATGTAGGAGAACCATTCACCAAGACAGACGAACGAGCCGATATCAATATTCCCTCAATCCATTTACACCAACGTGGGGGAAAATTCATTTGTCGCATGATTGAAATCAAGAATCCCCATTTAACATTATCATAAGCTTTCTCAAAGTCCACCTTAAATATGAATAGCTCTTTGTTGCTTCTTCTAGCCCAAGAGAGAATTTAACTGATAATAAGAGGCCCATCCAAGATATATCTTCCCGCAACAAAAGTCGATTGAGTCTCCATAATGATCCCGTCTATCACCTTCTTAATCCTATTCGCAAGGACTTTGGAAATAACCTTGCTAACCACACCTATTAAGTTAATAGGTCTATACTCCCCTAACTCCAGCGGATCACTAACTTTTGGAACCAAAGTAATAAACGAAGACCCAACTCCACGGTTTATAACCCCCGTCTCAGAAAAATTATGAAAAATATCCATAAAGTCACCTGAAAATAACGACCAATACTTCTTAATAAAATGAAAGTTAAAACCATCTGGACCTGGAGCTTTATCGCCAGCACATTCAAAAACCGCATCTTTTATTTCTTTTTCTTCAAACGACCCAATAAGACTATCCGCCTCTTCATCCGCAAGACGCTTCAAACCATAGCACTGAATATACGGCCGATTCTTAATCTCTTCACGAAACTTATTTCTGAAAAACCGGTGCACCTCTTTTTTGATTTGAGTAAGCTGAGTAGTCCACTCACCATTAATATTGAAACCCAGAATCGCGTTTGACGCTCTCCTACTGTTAATAACTCCATGAAAAAAAATGAGAGTTTTCATCCCCCTCTTTCGCCCACTTGACACGAGCTTTCTGTTTAATGTCCTTCACTCTGAACCCATTCAATTCTTCAAGCCGCTTTTTAGCCTCCTCAAACACCCACTGTTCCTCTTCAGTGAGGTCCCGATTCTCCATGACCATCTCTAAATCCTCAACTTCAGCTTTGAGTCCCAACTCCTCATCCAATTCAGAAGCCGCAAGCTCTTTACTCCATGTACGAATAGCAGATCGAAGAGATTTCAACTTAAGGTTAAATTTCACATCAGGAGAACCCAAAAATTGACCATTAATTAGCGCCTCCTCCATCACATTATTAAGCTCGGGTCTATTCAACCACGAATTATAAAACCGAAATGGCTTGGGACCAAAATTACGCGATTCAATCTTCAAGAGTAACGGACAGTGATCGGATTTATCCCTGTTAGAGCATATTCCTATGCTATGAATGTCTCGTGTATTGTATCTATGTGAGTGTGTCTAAGTGATAGTTGTAGTGACTATTTGGTTATGGGCGTACCACATGGTCCGGCGGACCATGTGGTCCGGCGTATCAGTTTGATACGCTGGGCGTTTAGTCACTTACTATAAATAGGTGTGTGTTAGAATGTTAGCTTAACTAGTTCAGTCATTCTACACTTTCTGTGTGTGTTTCTAGAGAGATAAACTAGAGAGAACTTCATTGTATCTTCAAGTGATCAATAAGATTTCTCTTATTTACATCCGTTGTTGCTATGATTGATTGATACACGCAGTAGTAAGATCGTATCTCGTTTTTACAAGTGGTATCAGAGCATTTGGTTGCTCTACTGCTGTGTTTTTGATCAATTTTTGGAGTTTTAGAGAGAGAAAGCTTGGGTTTGGTAAGTTTTTCTTCAATTTCTTCCAATTCTGAGTGATTCCGAGGATAAAAATGATTTCTGTATGCTCCTGGAGGGTTTTCGCATCATATTGATCCAGTTTTCAGCTTCAATTGTCAAAATTTGTGAAAAATAGTCGATTTTTGTATTTTCTGCGTCTGGTCCGCTGTTAGAGCAGTCTGGTCCGCCGTTTGATCCGCTAGGCAATCTTCATCAGTCTGATCCGCAGCAGTTACAGCGTATCAGTGTGATCCGCTGAAAATTCTGGTCCGCCGTACCAGTTTTGATCCGCCGTATCAAATTTGATCCGCTGAAGATATCTGGTCCGCGTCTGATCCGCTAGTATAATTCTGGTCCGCTAGTTCATCTGATCCGGAATCTGGTCCGCTAGTACAAATTTGATCCGCCTGATTGTTTTGGTCCGGAACTGATCCGTTGATTTGTTTTGGTCCGCTGACAGAAAAGTGACTTTCACTAAAACTGACGTAACTTGCAAACCGTTTGGAGTTACGGAACCCAATACCAGCCAAAACGTTCGTCTTTCCGAGATCTAGGACTTGTACCAGCCTACGGCTAGTACCGAGCAGTTTTGACCCCCAAAATCCGCTTGGAAGACCTTCGTTTTTGAGTTCGAAGTTTTGGAGTATAATTTTACGTTGAAAAATGTCCGATTTTCAAGCGTTTGCGGCTATGCAAAGCACGGTACAAGCTATGCTCAATTTTGATAATGAAATAGGAACAAGTCAGAAAGTTCCCAAGTTGTTAAAATTGGAAGATTATCAAAATTGGAAGCAACGTTTTTCTGCATACATCAGCACAAATGATATTGATTTGTGGATTCCGATTCGAACGTTGTATATGCGTCCAACTGACAATGGAGAATATAAAGAGATTCAAGATTTTGATAAGGATGAACGAAGAAGTTATGAACTTGAACAAAAAGTTTATGGTTATCTTACCATGGCTTTACCTACTGAGCTGTTACATCAATTCAGTACTTGCAAGAAGGCTAAACAGTTATGGGATGCTTTATCTGCTCGATGTGAAGGCAATGATCAGTATAAGAAGAGTCGAAGGAAAGTGTTGAACAAAGAATTTGAAAATTTTCAACAATACGACAAAGAAAATATTTCTGCTCTTGTTTCAAGATTTTCACATCTAATTAGTGAGATGAAAGTAGTCAAGATTGAAAAGACCGAGGAAGAATTGAAAGAGAAATTGATGGAGGCATTACCAGAGAAATGGGAAAATTATGTGTTGTTGCTTACTCATGACAAAGACTATTCCACATTATCATTTCATGATTTGACTGGAAAGCTTCATGCTCGAGAAATGGAAATGATGAATTCAAACAAGTCCACTGCTCAATTACAAAATCCTGAGTTATATCATGGACAAAATTCTGCAAGTATCAATGCAAAGTCTAAATCATCTGGTTATGATACATCAAATCCACCTCAAACAGCATTTGTTGCTGATCATGGATCAGGAAAGTATGAAAGTTCATCAAGGAGGTGCAGTTTCACTACTCCTGATAGATCATCTGCTAGTTCGATTAATGGGAAGTCAGCTGAAGATTTAGTTGCATTGTTATCTGGATTCATATCATCTTCTTCTGGCGATATATTTAGTCAAATTGGTAACTCTTGTCTATATAGAGAAGATTTAGATCATATGGATGAAGATCAGCTGAACAAATTAGATTTGGAGTGGCAGTTTGCTATGCTAACTGAAAGAGGTAGAAGGTTTATTAAGAAACATGGAACGACATCTATTTTTCAAGGAGACAAACTTGGTTTAAATAAGTCACATATCAAATGTTTCAAATGTTCCAAATATGGTCATTTTGCTCGTGAGTGTCCCGCAAAAGAAAAGGTGGTTCAGACAGCTGATAAAACTGCTTCACCTCAAATTGCTTTGACTGCTATTTCTTCTGCATCAAAAGAACAAACATCGAATGAAGGTTATGATTGGGCTGCTGCTTTTCCTGATGAGTCTTGTTTTGTTGCTCAGATTGTTCACAGTGATGACGAAGAAGAGATAACAGATTCTGATTCAGATGATAGTAGTTATGGAAATAGTGGTTATGAATCTGTTGTGAGTTTTGTTCTCAAAAAGATAAGATAAGGTTTAGTTAAGGAAAAAGAAGATTTGGTTGCTGATAGAGAAAAGTTGGAAGGTATGATCCAAGAGTTAGAATCTCAAAAAGAAAAGTTTTCAGTTTTTCAGACAGAGTTAATTGAAAAAGAGTTGCAGATTCAAGGTGTTGAGCAGGAATTTGAAAAGAAATTTACAAAATTGTCTGAAGAAAAGGCTGACTTAGTCAAGGAAGTTGCGAAATGGAAGGCAGAAGCTGAGGATGCTGCCAATGATTTTAATAATTTGTTTGAAAAGTCCAAGATTAAACTTGATTTACTTACCAAGGCTTCTGATGATTCGGTTGCTAAAATTGAAGCATATCAGCTTGATATGGAGAAGTTGTTAGATGAGAAGCGAGAACTGGCAAGAGTAAACAAGTTGCAAAATGCAAATTTGGATATTCAGAAAAGAAACGAAGATAAACTCGAGAAGGAATTGTTGGCCGCTCTAGATGAGTTGAGATTGCAAAAGTATGAAACTAATAAAGTGGCAAAGAAGCTAATTGCATCAGAAAAGGAGTTAGCTGAAGCTAATCAAAGAATTTCTGAATTAAAGATTGAAGTCATTGATTCAAAACGTCTTTTGAACAATGTTACTAACTCACAATCTTTTACAAGTTTTCTGGCTAAAGATGAAAATTTTGAGAAGATGTTTAACAAGACAGTCTCGCCACCAGGAAGTCTCAAAGAAGGCGTTCATGATTTGAAAGACAAGGGTGAGATTGGTGATTATTCTGAGTTTGTTGGTTCCAAATCTGCTGAAGAAAAGCAAAAGGAAAAAGGCAAAAGTATTGAAGCTTCTGAAGCTCAAAAGGTTGTGTCTGGGTCTTCGTCCTCAAAAGCTGACATTGATGAAACAATTATCAATGCTCCAAAAGATATCAAGAAAGTTAAAGCTGAATTTTCTCGTCTTGCAAAGACCGGGCATAAATCATCTGATTCAGAAGAGAAAGTTTCTGGAAAATATACAGGTTTGGGATTTCAAAAGAAACAGGTTGATGTGAATGTTTCAAAGGTTCAACAGCAACATCATTTGAAGAAAGTTAATCTGAAGCAAGTAAAGAAAGAAGTTTTTAAAGCTGACAAAGTTCAACCCGAGAGGTTCTACAAACTCAAGGGTTCGGAACAAATATTTTCTGATAAAGAATTTCCGCTACATTGTGTAGATGCTCGGAAAGTTGCTGAAGTTTTTGTGACGAATGTTGATTCAAAGACCAAGAAGCAACAAGGTGCTAAATATTCTTCTGGAGGATCCAATTCTACTCCAAAGAGCCCGACATCCAAATGGGTTCATGATCATCGATTTCAGGTATATGATAATTTTTATGATCATTTTGGAGATGAATATGTTTGTGAAGCCATGCAGGTTCCAAAGACAAGAAACATAAACAATCGTTTGTGTTACAATTGCCGACAAAAAGGGCATATGGCACAAGTTTGTCCAGTTTCTGCTGCTTCTAGTTCAAGGACAGGAAAGGTTCCATTTGTTGGTAAAGCTGCCAAACAACGATTCATTGATGAAAATGGCAGAGTATTTGATGAATATCCACAACCTACATTTTTCAAAACTCAAGGAAGATTTATTCCTCGTTTTCAAAATGTTTCATATGTAGGTTGTTCTTCACAATCAACTGTGACTGGTTCATCAAATACTGATTTACCAAAACAACAATACTGGAAACCTAAAGTGGTTTCGGAAGGAAATCAGGACACTGGTCGACCAGAAGCAATTCGCTTCGGGTCATTTATAAACTGATGTGTTTGACCAGTGTGCAGGTACTTCTAGAAGGCCCGTTGGTGATTGCAAAGTTACTGATGGAGAAGTATTCTGCTGATTTAACTTAAATTACATGTGATATCAAATTTCAAAACTGAAATTTTTCTGCAAAGCTAAACTTGAAAGGTATCCATGTCGAAAGGTCAATTTTCTTTCTTTTACATTTCGTATGTAGTTTAGGGGGAGAAAATTGAAAGCCAAAAATAGCGTCTTTGTGTTTTTGTTTGTGCTTTATTTTCTTAAATGATCGGACTATCTCTGCGTATGCGTGAGTATCGACCTGATAATTGTTCATTTAAGGTTCTGCTTTATTTTTGCATGACTCTTCAAGGATGATTATGACGTAGTGAATTAAATTCGCCAACTATCAAAGACCAAGTGAAGACCGAAGTGATTTGGTTAGATGTGATATATTCAACGAGGCACTTATCAACTATCATTCTACCGTCCAACAACTATCATTCTAACGAGGCACAAGTAAAGATATTTGTCTAAATTGTTATATTAATGTATCAACTTGTCAACTAGTGGTAATATATTTACCACTATGCCATCCTAATTAGTATATATATGTGCTATATGTCATGCACAAAACACACCAACAACAACACATATACAAACATTCAGAAGCACAAAGTGCTCTGATGAGAGTCTAGAGAGTCTTTATAGTTGTTAGGACTCAAGAACATTCTTCTCTTAAGTCCGGGGCTCAAGAACCTCGATATTCTTGAGCCTATAGCATGAGTGAAGTATGTATTATGTAATCATTTGAATATCAATACAATCCTACGTTCACTTTATCTATCATGTTTTTCAATGTATATCTTCTTGATTCTCATTGTTGTGTCAAACATATCTACACTACCGAGGGTAATTCCGGATGTTCGTTTGTTACTAAAGAACGAGTACACAAAGTATTCGATCTTACTTCCGCTGTGCAACCAAGGTTTAAGGTATTAGCCCACCACCTCGGTTTTTCAATTGGTATCAGAGCCATGGTCGAGAAAATGCAACCGAACGGTTGGTTTGTCAACTTTGTGTTCATATGCTCGTTCTTTTTAACAAATGTAGATGCTAACTCATTTTTGATCCCCTCCACGATCATTCAAAAATCTGTGTTGGTTATGATTTTTTGAAGTTCATTTGAATGAATTCTATTTTCTTCTATGTTCTACAAGGATAAAGAAACATTCATATGGTCATGAACTTTCAAAAATATTCGTCCGTATATTTTCTTGTTACTCAAACTCATAATCATGTTATAATATTATAAGGTTTATTATTCAAGAAAAGATACCTTATCCTACTTTTTTGTACATTTCAAGACAAAAAGTAGAGGGGATATTGTTTTTTACAAGTTGTAGACTTTATCTCTATTCCCTTTACCCATATCTTATCCCCTTGTTTTAACCCATAGAACCCACTTGCAATACACTTTCTCTCTCCTCAAATCATCCAAGATCATTGTTCTTTTTAAAGATGATAATCATAGATCACTGAACTCTAAATAGTATTCGAGACTGCAACTCGTCTTGCTTCTTAGATCGAGTAATCGGGTTCTGACGATGATGAAAGTTCGTCTTGGGTTGATGAGATTATGGGTTCTCCTTGTGAAAACGGACACGGTTGGTAATTCATGAGGAAAACTAATTTATGGTTTATATAAAAGATGTGTGTGTCTATATGCATATTGTCTTGACTTGGTAAAAGCATACAAAAAGGTATGGTGTGTATGGTGAGAGATGACTGTGTGTCTATAATGGAGCAGGTTACATCTTGTCTAATTTGCAGGAAAAAAGGTTAAAAGTACTGTCAACTATTCATAACGTTGTCGCTTGCTCACATCTGGAAGAATTAAAACCGGATCATACATTATCGCTGCTACCTAACCTTCACATCCAAGAAAATCTACGTAACCTCACTAGCCGATGAAACCATGCAGCCAGAGCAAGTTGCAGAACATGTTAGAACAAGTTATTATGTCTAATGCTAGGTCTAGGCATTTTGTCATTATATTGATCGTTTTGTAAGTTCTGGTCGCAGCGTACTTGTGGACAGACCAGATGGTACGTAGCCACGGACCATCTGGTAAGTAGGTTAATTGGTACGCCAGGCAAAACCATATAAATAGATTTAGCTCTTTTGTTTCAGAGTAGCTGAGAGAGTTGTGTTGTTAACTGTGTCAGATCTTAGGTGTTTTACTCTCTGTTCTCTCTCTGTAACCTTTGAGCTTGAAATCAATCAATGAAACGTTATTTACCTCGTGTATTACGTAATCAATCATGATCATGCATTAGTAAGATCCGTAACTATGTTTTACAAAACAGGTCTTCCAGGTTAAAGCTTCTCGTCCAATGTAACTACCGATATAACCAGTTCTCGAGGTAAGTGGGGTTGCTGATTCATACCGGAGTAAAACTCTCCGAGGTAACCTGTCACCCGAGATAACCTGGTGTTGACACCCGACGTAAAGGATGATCTCTCAAGGTAACTTAAAGACCTCTCGAGATAACTTTCGTTCCCGAGGTAACCAGGTTGCAGCTCCATCCGAGATAAACCGCCAAGGTAAGTGATTCTCCGACATAACAGACTCCCAAGATAACAGGTGATGACCTAGATAACTGAGGATCCGAGGCAGCCAGATGCCCGAG
>JBCNJP010008224.1:0-42919 GCA_039602395.1 Deinandra increscens subsp. villosa
ACAACAGTTAGTTCCATTGAGTTTTATAATCATCTCAGTACGCACGAGATGATTTATGGAATCTAAGAAATCCAGAATGTACGCATGATCAATTGCTAACAGAAATATCGGAAATCCTAGAAATCTAAACGCTTATCAACAAAAATGCTCGAAATCAAAACTCAGTAGATAGTTTTTACCTGATATCATCGCCGGACATTCAAGCTTTTTGGGAGTTGAAACGGACGTTTTTTTACATTTGAATCTAGATGAAGTTCTTGTTTCTCCATTGGAAGTAACTTGATTCTCACAGTAACCGTTTCACGAGCAGGGCGGAGGGCGATTGACGAGCAGGCGGAGGAAGTAATTAGGGCTCGTAATCGATCGGCGATGAGGGGGAGAGAATCGAGATTGAGGAGCGACGAGCAAGCGGGAGGGAGATTTGACGATGGAGGAAGAAATTAGGGCTAGAAATCGGACATGAGAGTGGTGGAGCTTTTGACGATCGACGATAGCGGGATTTTTGGTCGAGGACGAATGTTTTGATTTTGGGGGCTTTTGACGATCGTACCCCTAAATCAAAAAACCCAGCTCTTTAGATCTAACGGTTATAAAGGGGGTCTACGGGTCTACACTTTTTAAGGGGTCTACAATGAACCTCACCCTATATAAACGCTACATCCATTGCGAAGTCATCTGGGGCGTCCATCAAGATCATCCAACAGCCAGGATCTATGGTGTTTCCGCCTATGGTGTTTTCGGTTGTGGAAAAAAACACCATAGGCGGAAAACACCATAGATCCTGGCTGTTGGATGATCTTGATGGACGCCCCAGATGAATCCGCAATGGATGTAGCGTTTTTGCTTGATGTATTTTACCCTAAACCTATATATATATATATATATATATACTTTAAGTAGATTAATGTATAAACATATACCGTTGATTTATTGAAACGTTTAGATATTATATGTGTACTTATAAATATATGTAACTTGTTTTGTGAACTCGTTATTAACGTCATTTGCGCGTTTGGTATATATATATATATTTATATATATATATATATATATATATATATATATTTATATGTATATTTATTTTGGATCTTTAAACTTAGAAAATATATATTATTGATAAATATATTATTTTCCGCGTCATTTCAATAATCGCTCGGAATTGGTCAAACGTGACATCTTCGACTCGTTCCGGATTTCACAACCTTTGTCTTATCCTAGTGAACGTTATTCGTTTTTCATCGCTGGTTTAGACTTAGTCGTTTTCAATTGAATACACACTTATATACGTATATGCTCGTTAGGTGTTTGGTAGATTGCACAAGACCTGCTATTTTGCTACTTGATGTTGTTATTTATCTGGAATTGTTGTGCACCTAAAGGTGAGTTTCACAACCCCCTTTTAGCTATTTTTAATCATGTTGGGGGAGATTAACATGCAAACACTTGAACTGTTAGATAATTATATCACATGAATGATTGTGGCACACTTATTGAAAAGTCCTCACTTTTAGAGTTATTGTTAATGTGGCATCAGCAGGAACTTATTTAGTAGATCTACTGGGTTTGACAGCCCCATCCGGGCCAGTCGCGCTGACACAATCGGATATCGAATGGGTGTAATATACTTCTTAGTCTTAACGAGGCACAATCGAACTTGTCGAGCATCAGTAACTGGAAAGCTAGTTTATTTAGTCAAACGTGCACTGAATTCTTGAAAATAGCCTAGCTAGCTATTAATATATTATCTGGATTTTAAACTGAACTTGAACATGAACTTGAACT
Organism: Deinandra increscens subsp. villosa; assembly: GCA_039602395.1. NCBI lineage: Eukaryota > Viridiplantae > Streptophyta > Magnoliopsida > Asterales > Asteraceae > Deinandra > Deinandra increscens. The sequence goes on from JBCNJP010008224.1 coordinate 1,783, forward strand.
GTTGTTGAACAGACAACCTTGAACTTAAACTTGAACTGTCGACGAACAGTTGTTTTACACTAAACTGGGACTGTTGTTGAACAGTCGATTTACATTAAACTGTAACTGTTTATGAACTGATAAACCTGTGAACGGACCAACCTTTGTGTTGACACTTTTTTAGCATGCTATTTCTCAGGTTGCAGATGTTCGAGTATCACGAGTACGCATGCATGAGTATTGAAACACTTTAGTGTCTTTGTCAAGTCACGTCACCTTGTGTGACGATGTTTTTACTTGAATACTTTTATTGTACTTACGCTTCCGCATTTGTAAAGCTCTGAAAATATATTTTAGTGAAATATGAAAAGTTTTAATTAATTATTGGTCGTTTGGTGTAACTAATGGACAACGATCCTGGTTTGTCACACTCTCTGTGGTGGTATTCTACGTGTGGTTTTTTACGGGTGTGACAATATATATATAAAATGTTGAGAAGTTGATCATTGGGAAATGATGATACATTGGCTTACGTATCTGACTCATGGATAGAGTAGATGAAAAGGTCATAGGATCATTGTTTGTTGTGCTTGGTAGGCTCCAAAGATCAGAAAGTATTTCAGATGTGATATACACTAAATACTAATGCTTGATTATGTGGATAACATCTTAATGCGTATTTTATGACAAAAAGAAAAATAAGTGTGAAATACAAAAATGAGAAGTCACTATGTATACATGTGTTCATTTTGCAAAGATTTAAACTTGTTTGATTTTCTTTATTTTCTCAAACGACCGGACTTTCTTTGCGTGCTCACAAGGCCGACCTGATTGTTATTCGTTTGAGGTTCTGCTTTATTTTCTTTGGTGTTTCGTATAATTCATCGGACTTTCTCTGCGTGTCCACAAGACCGACCTGATCGTTTTTGAATTGTACAATTTTAACTTGTTTTATTTGTCTTATTTTGTTAAATTTGGGGCCTTATTTGCGTATCGAAAGATCGACCTTAAGGTAGACGATTTAACGTTCTTATTTCTTTTTGCATGGAGCACAGTTGACGATATTTTGAAAATAATATGTTTTGTGATAATCACAAGTGTAATCACGCAAGAAAAAAAAATGCATGAATATGTCTGATGGTGTGGGATACACTGGTCAAAGCAAATCTATCAATACCTTAACATATCCAAATGTTATGAGTATGATTTTGCCTGAGTTTAAGATGGACAAATTATACCGACAATCAGCATGACTTATGTGCTTCAATTAGTTGAAATTAAAGTGTAGTTCAGTGCGTTATGCTCAATATGATCCTGTATAGTGATCTTTCTCATACAAAAAATAGAGTTTGATTCCGCATTGCAATTTTATTTCATTTTAGAAAAGTTTAAAAAGATTTTCGGTGTGTTTTAGCATAAGTTTGAAAAGTCAAAAAGATTTTAGGTTTGTTTTGATATAAACTTTTTAAAAGTCAAAAATATTTTTTTCTGCTTTATTTTCGATCTGATCAACACGTGATACAAATTAAAATTTTCATAATCATATCTTGGAGTCTTAAAGAGGATGTCACAACTTCAATTCTTCTGAAGCTGCTGATAAAGAGAGAAGCACACTCTCTCACTCTGCATCGTTAAAGTATATTCAAGATCGAGTTACCATCAAGTTGAGGGAGAGTTTGTTCGAAGATGTATTTCTATTGTATGAACAGATTCTGCACTTGAGGGGGAGTTTGATTGAAGATACATTTTTTTGTGTTGTTAAGATACTGCACACGTCGAGGGGGAGTTTGTTGATGCATATTCTGAGCGTCATGTGAAGTATCTGAACAAGACGATGTGAAGATCAAAACAAGACAAGATTGTTGCCTAGCGAACTGGATCCGAACTGGCAGTTCGGATCAGTCGAACCGTCTGTTCGCCTGGTGTTCGGCCAGTCAAGTATAAATAGAAGTTTTGTCTTTTTTATTTGTAACGAGCGTGTAAGAGTCTGAGCTTAAGTGTGTGTTCTGAGAGGTGTTTCTCTGTGTCAGTTCTTTCTGTTTTCTGATTGTAATTGTTCACTTTGATCAATAATACAATCGGTTTAACTATGTTTCGTATCCAAAATAGCTAGATCGAGTAGACGATCCGATGCTCACGAACTTTCATAAAAGCTTATGTACAAAAGGTGTCATTAATACTGTCATATTTTTATACACACCAGACGCACACCAGCGTCATACTAGAATGTATAATCTATGTATTAAATTTCTAGCTAAGAGTTCTATAAAACTAACGAGAGTAAGGATGAACGTATTGTGGTTTGCACACACTGTTAAATCAAGAATGATCTATATACAAGTCATATTGACAATCAAACAAATAAATAACAACAAAAAACAAGAAGATAATCAAACAAATAAATTACAAAAAAAAAAAAACAGAACACGCCAAGGTGATCCATTATCATTGTTCCTTTTTCCCATTGCGATGGAAGCGTTCCATTGGATGCTTGATAAAGCTTCCTCTATTGGCATCATTCATGATATTAATATTCCCATGATCAATGAATTTCTATCCCACATTTTCTTCGTGGATGATGCTCTTGTGGTTGGGGAGTGGAGTTACACCAATATTATGAATCTGGATAGAATTCTTCGAATATTCAGGATGGTCTCGGGCCTTAAAAACAATTTAAAAAAATGTTGTCTTTATGGTGTGAATGTGGTGGAAGAAGAGGTGAGCAAGATGGTTGAGGTCCTCCATTGTGGATACGGTTTACTTCCTTTTAATTAGTTGGGCTTATGGTAGGTGCCAACATGAACCACATTAAATCTTGGGAGCCGGTTATTATTTCCCAAGATAGGCTATCGAATTGGAAGGCTAAGAATTTGAGTATTGGGGGTCGGTTGGTTCTCGTTAAGGCTATTTTTGAGAGGCTTCTGTCATACTATTTCTCTATTTATAAAGCTCCCATTAAGGTTATTAAACGGCTCGAAAGTATTCGTTTGAGATTTCTGTGGGGTGGCAATAGAAATGAGGAGAATAAGTGCATTCATTGGGTGGCCAAGGAGGACGTTCTCAAACCAGTTAGCAAGGGGGTTTGGGTCTCGTTCTGTTGGACTTGGCTAACAATTATTTCCTAGCTAAATGGCTTTGGCGGTTTCACCATCAAAATTAACAAAACAGGTTGCGGAGAAGGGTTATTTGGGCTGCCCATTCTGTCCAGAGTACTGCTTCGCTCATGCCATGTTACGGACTTTTATGCTCGGTCTGGAAAAACGTCACAAGAGTTGAAGAGTTTTTTTTCGTAAAGCTAGCTTCGATTTGGGGAATCTGATGGCGTTTGAAGGAAGTCGGCCGGTTTGGAAAGGTGATCCCTCCGAGAAACTTTCCGTTGGATCTCTCAGGCGTTTATTGCAGAACTCCGAACCTAACCAGGATTTGATTATGCCTTAGAACAGGCTTGTCCCTTGCAAAGTTAATATATTTTTTTGGAGGGCTCTTAGAAGTCAAATAACTACTAAAGATGCGCTCATTATTCGTAATGACGTGATTAGGGATCGATATTGCCCTTTGTGGGAGGATCTCGAAGAATTGGCCACCCACCTCTTCAGTGGATGTAGGGTTACAGATCAAATCTGGTCATTTATTGCAGTTTAGTGTAGGGTGCCTCTTTTTTACGCTTTCGATGTTAGTGACCTGCTCCACATCATCGAGGAATATCATTTCAATTGAAAAATGAAGATGGTATTTTTCGCTATTATCGCCCGGGAGATCGACCTTGTACGCATTGTCGTTAACCTTCGAGAGAATAAGGAATGGACCATCGGAACGAGGGCTGAGTTTGGAGCGCCTCTTTGTCGGGAATCGCTCCTTCCGTAAATGGACCCACACTAGATAACCTGGTTGAAAAGAAACGGGCTTTCGACCTTTATCAACACGTCGCTTAACCTGTTCATTTATCTGGGTAATGCGGTCATGGACTTGATTATGGAGAGACTTAATACGTGTAGCCATCGTGTCTGCTTCGATACTGAATTTTTGAGATATATCCAAAACAGCCAAGTCAACTGGAGTGAGAGTATTCAGGCCATAGACTACAGTGAAAGGACTTAATCTGGTAGTCTTGTTCGGGGCCCGATTGTAAGCAAACTCGGCGTGAGCTAGCAGTTCATCCCATTGCTGGATATGTTTCGTAATAAGACCTCGAAGTAAGGCACCCAATGTGCGATTGGTTACCCCGGTTTGGCCATCGGTTTGGAGGTGGCTCGAGGTGCTGAACTAAAGCTTTGTCCCCATTTTCTTCCAAAGTGTAAGCCAGAAATGACTAAGAAATTTAACATCATGATCACTGACGATGGACTTAGGAATACCATGTAGGCGGACGACCTCTTTGACGTATAGATTCGCAACTTGGACCGCGTCAAAAGTAGTATGGCAGGCTAAGAAATGAGCCATTTTAGAGAATCGGTCCACCACAACCATAACGGAATCTTTGTGGCATTGAGTGCAAGGTAAACCAGTGATGAAATCAATACTCAAATCCTCCTAAGGACCTTGCGGAACAGGTAGTGGTAGATACAACCCATGTGGGGAAGAGCGGCTCTTGGCATGGTGACAAACAAGGCACCGCTGGACCATGTGTGCGACATCGCGTGAAAATTTAGGCCAGAAAAAATGTTTTCAACACCAAAATGACCCGCCATGCCCCCTTCATGTACCTCCTTGATTAGTGTAACTCGTAGGCTATGTTGGGGTATACATAGTAAAAAAATTTTGAAGAGAAAACCATCCACAAGGTGATAATCATTGACTGCATGTTGTTGGCAGCTCGTAAAAATGGTGCCAACGTCACAATCGCCTACATATGCTTGTTTCAACAAATCAAAACCTAACACTTTAGGATATAACATATGTAGCAGGAGGTATTTTCAAGATAGGGCATCAGCTCCCTTGTTGAGTTTGCCCGAATTTTTGTCGAATAGAAAAATAAAAAATCTGTAGAAACTCACCCCATTTGGCATGTCGGGGCTGCAACTTGTGTTGGCCTTGAATATACTTAAGGGCCTCGTGATCGGAGTGAAGAATTAATTCCTTAGAAATAAGATAATGTTGCCAATGATCAAGAGCCCTAATAATGGCATAGAATTCCTTGTCGTAGGTGGAGTGTCGACGTTTTGCATCGTTAAATTTTTAACTGAAATATGCTATTTTGGCGCTCCGCTGAGTTAAAACCGCACCAATGCCAATTTCCGAGGCATCGCATTCCACCTCGAAGACTTCATCGAAACAAGGTAAGGCCAACACAGGAGTTGTCGAAATTTGCTTCTTTAGTTCATCAAAAGCATGTTGAGCCTGGTCGTTCCATGCAAACTGTCGGAGCTTCGTGAGCTCTGTCATTGGAGCCACAATGGAGCTAAGTTTTTTTACGAACCGACGGTAAAATGAAGCGAGCCCATGAAAACTTCGCACCTGCTGGATTGAAGTGGGGGTAGGCCTGTCCCTAATAGCTTGAACCTTCTGTTCATCAACTTGTATTCCCTGAGCAGAAACCAAGTAACCAAGAAAAGTAACCTGATTAGTTAAAAACTCACATTTTTCAGTGTTGCCATACAACTGTTCTTGATCTAGCACTTCGAAAAGTTGGTGCAAATGTTGAAGATGGTCTGCTTCGGTCTTGCTATACACAAGTATGTCATCAAAGTAGACCACAATGGAACGGTTTAAAAAAGGCTTCAGAACATTATTCATTAAACGCATAAACGTGCTCGGGGCATTAGATAATCCGAATGGCATAACGAGCCAGTCATACAACCCTTCTTTTGTTTTGAAAGCGGTTTTCCATTCATCTCCTTCACATATTCTGATTTGGTGATATCCACTTCTGAGATCAATTTTGGAAAAAAACAGTTGAACCATGTAACTCGTCGAGCATGTCATTCAACCGGGGAATAGGAAACCGGTACTTAATTATAATCTTATTTATGGCTCGGCTATCCATACACATCCGCCACTCTCCATTCTTCTTAGGAACAAGTAGAGTCGGAACTGCACATGGACTCAAGGATTCCCGTATAAGCCCCTTGGCTAAAAGTCCATCGACTTGTTTATGAATTTCAATGGTTTCTTGAGGGTTGGTGCGGTAGGCAGGTTTGTTAGGAAGAATGGCACCGGGTATTAAGTCGATCTTGTGTTGGATGGCTCGTATAGGTGGTAAACCAGTAGGAATTTCTAATGGAAACACTTGGGCGAATGATTGAAGTAAATGTTGAACTAGTGAGGGGTGGTTTAATCGGTGGTGGCTTATAACTGTAATCAAGACCTGCCAAAATGAGTTCTCTGTGAGAATTAAACTCATGTTGGTCAGACTTCAAAAGGGTGGTTAAGGGAGTTGGTGGTTTTTGGGTGAAATAGGGGTTAAGACAATCCGTTGTGTACCATGATCAAAGGTATAAGTATTCCAATATCCATCATGCATTACCCTTCGATCGAAGAGCCATAGTCGACCAAGGAGAACATGGCACGCATCCATCGGGATGACGTCACACCAGATTTGATCTTCATATTTCCTGCCAATACTCAAACATAACAACACACGTTGAGAAATCTTATTTCCTTTACCTTGGTTTAACCATTGAAATGGTGTAAGGAGAAGGGTGTGTTTCAACAGTTAATGCTAATTTGGATACAAGTGTTTGAGATGCCACATTAGCACAGCTGCCCCCATCTATTATCACCGTACACACTTTGTTTTTGATGGTGCAACGGGTATGAAAAATTGCTTCTCTTTGTTGATTCTCTTCGGGTTCGATAATACCACTAAGTGATCGTCTAACCACCAAAAAATCACCGTCGTCAGGTCCTAGTACCTCCTCCATTATCTCACAACCTTCTGGTCCGTTAACTGAATGATCGGATTCCTCAATCGCTTCATAGTCGGCCAAGGTAATATGTTTTTTATTTGGGCATTCGGAGGCAATGTGACCGAGTCCATGACATCGGAAACATCGACGGGGTGGTTCGGCTGCTGGACTATTGATAGTTTCGGGAAGGGTATTAGATTTGGATGGAGCAACAGTTCTGGTTGGTGTGTTGGTTTTAGGAACATAACGAGAGGATTCTGCTTTACCCTTAGATTTCTGCTGTAAATCAACCTTGTGGGTAAGCATGGTTAATTCTTCTAGTGTGGTGTAAGGGTAGAGTTCAACAACATGAGCGACCCGGGGTTCTAAACCGCCCAAATAACGAACTAGAGTTTAAGGTTCGTCCTCGGGTAAGTCACATTTCATGAGGAGGTGTTCAAAATCTCGGGTGTAATCTTCAACTGTTCGGTTTCCCTGTTTGAGGTTGTGTAACTGGGAATAACTGGTTTGAAGGTAATAAGTGGGAAGATATTTTTGTTTCAACAGTTTCTTCATCTTTAGCCAGGCTCGCACCTTTTCTTTCCCCATCCTTTTCTTTTGGTACACGTGTTAGCCCACCATGTCGAAGCATACTTACGTAACTTGAGAGCGACAACTTTCACTTTGTTCTCGTCGTTGATCTGTTTGTAATCGAACACCCTCTCCACAGTGTTCAGCCACTCGATAAATTCATCTGGATCTAGCCTCCCATCGTACTCTGGAATGTCTACTTTGATTTCATTAAATGACCAAGGCCCACGTTGATCCGGATTCATAGGTCCGAAACTGGGTGATTCTTCTCGACGACCCGTAAGAGTTAATTTCTCAATATGCTCTTGCATTGCTTTTATTTTTTCAGCCATTGCTCGTTTCTCAGCCTCCAAGTTCTTGTTAGCCTTCTTCAACTCAGCGCTACTGCGAGTATCCATTGTTGATCTGAAACAAAATATCAAGATGTCTCTGGTTAGGGTTAAGCTTTTTCGATTAATATTCCTAACCTAGGCTCTGATACCAAATGATATCCAGAGACCTAATTTTCGAATTGATTTTAAGATAACGGTTGACAATGAATGAATCAGGGTTGCAAAATTGTTCACCGGATATTCGTCGGGCAGCCTAAAGCTTTACGATACAGAAACTCACCACGAAAAGACAATAGGGTTCCACAGACACCTCTCGATCGGCCAGAATCAAGATAGCAGTGATGCTTAATCCCAATCAGATAGATAGAGAATAAACAAGTAATTTTAAGAAAACTCACTCTGCGGTTTCATTCATGCATAAGGATTACATATGAAAGAGAACAGGGGCCTAGAACATGGATACACTACTACTACATTTTAGGGAAATGGAAACAACCGAAAGTGAAATAAATAAAAAGAAATTAGACTTAAAAATAAACATGTGCATAAAATTAGATAATGGGCAGTAGGTATTTGTGTGAGCATGTTCCGTATGCATGCTAATTGCTAAGTCACGTGGGGATGGTATGGATCAAGGTGACCCATGTATGCGACCCACCCATGTGAGAATGATCCAATTGGCTTCCAACGGCTAAAAGATTTACTTCCTCTTGATCGTGGCTATCAATTGGGGTGAATTAATGTTCTTTTAAGATGTATGCTCATTTACGGTAGGTTCTCTAAAAATATGAGTGTAAATCTGTAAAATTTAAGGTTTGGTTGTGAGTGGATGTGAATAGATTAGAGAGAAAATGTTTAGAAAATATGCATATTTGACCAAAAAAAACCTTGTGATTTGTTAAAATTTGAGAATTGGAAGAAAGAGAAAAAGTAATTATAAAGATATAAAAGTTATTATTTAATTATGTTTGTGAATGAAAGAAAGAGAAAAAAATAATAATAAAATTATAAATTATATGGATGAGGATGAAGAACATATACTATAAATGCTCTAAGTCGTTGTTTCCTCATCCTTGTTGACAAAAAAATTCCTCTATATCAACAATTAATAATGAAAAAAAGGAGAAAAAAAACCTCGATCTAACATAAAACTCCCCCTTTTAGGAGAGAGGCCAAAAACAAAAATCACGCCAATTTCGAACCCTGGCCACTTTAACTCAAGTCCAACACCCAAACAATACAAGCAGATTGCACTTTGTTAGTAAGGGTGGGCGGAGTGCTCGTCTAAGGCATGCTTTAGGCATGGATTTTTGACCAATCACATGTTGACAATAGGAGAGAGAATCATTTTTCTTCGGCGTCACTCGGCATTTGAATGCCGTTGGAAGCTAATTTGATGCCGATGCGGCGATTCAGGTGGGACTCGGTATGCATGCCGAATCGGCATGGTTGATGCCGTGATAATGCCGAAGAATATCGGTGAGCATACCGCTCACCCTAACACCAAACAATATGGTATAAAATATTAACTCTTTTTTTAACAATACGGTATAAAAGGTTAACTCTTTTTTCTAAAACAAGTCAACAACTAAGCTAGTAGCTAGACGTGTTCCTATATTTATAGATATAATTTATAAATTAATCAAATTTAATAAAAAAGTTTTTTTATCTGAAAAATATATCATTTATTATCATGTTACCATCACCCGTTTGGTGGGCCTTTGAACAGAAACATTTGAGTGTCCCCACTGCCCACCACTTTAACCCTAACACCTACTCCGCCTCCCGTTATAAAATCCTGACGTAGACATCCTTCCGTTCACCACCGTTAACTTTTCAAAGATCTTACGTGGACACTGGCCACGTTGTTCCCTATGTCCCTGGTAACCATCACCTATTTAACACGCGCGGACCCCACTCGCTCACACGTAATTACATTTCATACATAGTTTGACGTCCACAGTAAAAAACAAAAAATTCCACCTTGTGTTAGCTTTGATGAAAAAATAATACTTATACATTATGCAAAAAAATGTGTACGTTGATTTGGATTTGATGAATTAGTTTGATAAAGATTTCAATTGGCGGGTAAACTTTTGTTTACTGACAAATCTGTATTAAAAACACTAGTTTCGCGCCTTTTAATTAAATACTTTATGCCACTGTTTAGTTGAATTAATTAATTTAAATTTAAATATGATGAAAATGCTTCCTTTTTATTTAATTAAATACCTTTTCGATTGTTTACTTCACTAATTAATTAATTTAGAAATATTGAAAGTGCTTATTCATGTCCAGTTCTTTAATTTAATTTTGTGTGATAGTTCTTCGTTTTAGGCTTTTACCAACTTTTAAAAAGTGTAACAGATTTTGTTCTACCCCCAAGCTAATAAATTCATTCATGATATAAATAAAAATTGATACCATAACTGAATACATCAATTTTTCAATTGTGTACAAAACCCAATTCAAAGTAAGAACCAAAAGAAAATTCGTCAATGATATTTATTCTCAATAAATCCCACGAAATTTGATAATAAGTGAAATTTAGTGATTTTTTCCGAACGATCAATGAATCCTTCGAAAAACCTGGAGAGTATTTACACCAGTTGAGCACCTCTGCAAACGGCCGGATGGTAAAACCTGAGAGCTCAGGGATCGAATTTGTAACCTCTCAGTCTCAAGTCTCCCTCATCGCCAGTAACCACTAGAACAAGTCCTAGTAGTTAAGTGAAACTTAGTGATGTCTTTACTATTAAAAAATCTAATATAGTAAAAATTTATTATAAAGTTATATAAATGTCATATTAAATGAAATAGATGAATAATCTTTTCATCAATCAATGTTAGAGTATCTATTAGGTTGAAAGTAATGGTGCACCGAGGGAGCTCGGTGGTGCTGAGCTGGAGCTCGTTGTACTCGGGAACATCATAATGTTCTCCTTGGTGCCGAGCTCGGTGACCTCTCCTCGATGAAAATCCACAGAGCATTCTCATTTTTCACCCCCTCTCTATTCTCTCTCTTCAAACTAGGGGTGTTCATGGTTTGGTTTCAAACCGCGAAACCGTCCAAACCGATTATCGGTTCGGTTTCACGGTCGGTTTTTTATCTAAGCTAACGGTCGGTTGGTTTCAAAAATTTCAAACCGTAGTGAACGGTTTGGTTTATGGTTTATACAAAAAATCGGTCGTAAAAAACCGGACCGGACCGTATACACTTCATATATATTAATAAAGATATATAAATTACGTTAGATTTGTTTTGTTGTAATGAACGTTTAGGTTTTAGGCGCTTAAAAAGTTAAAATTATAATTAATTACAAAGGAGCAGGGGTTTTTGATATCCATTTCTGATTTGTTTATTTTTAATTGTTATATTTTGTTTATGAGTTTGACGATTGCAATTTTATCTAAATCTAATTATCCTTTTAAGGGTTTGTTATTATTTTGTTTTAAAGGTGAATCTATGTTATAAACTTCTAATAGATATACATATAATCATTTGGTTGCATGTCCTATTTTGATATAAAGTTCAACTTTAGTACAAATGCTCATCGATATGGTTAATTGGGATTTTTTTTTAATTTTAATTTTATTATTCTAAATTTGAAAACCTAAAGTTCCTCAAACCGTGAAACCAAACCAAAACCAAACCAAAACCAAACCGCAAATAGCGGTTTGGTTTGGTTCGGTTCTAATATTTAATGGTTCGGTTTAGGTTTTCAGTTATTAAAAACCGTAACTAACGGTTTGATTTACGGTTTGACCCAAAAACCGTATAAACCAGACCGCGAATACCCCTACTTCAAACCCCTCTATCTCTAACTTTTTTTTTATTAAATTAATATTAAAAAGTGTTTAGTGGTTTTAGGGCGGGGATTATGTGGGTAAAGTGTGAAAAATTTAGGATGATGATATGGTAAAAAAAAGCTTGGTGTCTTGGTGTGACCATTACTGTTAACCTTAGAAAGTGGGGTTAGATCCAGTGGTAAAACTAAAGAAGTTAAGATGATAAAATTTCGTTTAAAATTAAAAGTTCGAGCTCTGTCTACGATGGATTAAAATAATTTTTACCCTTAAAAAACGTTAAGTATCTGTTGTGTATCGTCCTTTTGAGTTTTGACCCGAGGTATGTATCATTTTTCTTATTTTAAGTTGTTTAGAAAACAGTAAGATTTGTTTTCTTAAAAACAATTGTTTTATCAAAATTTTAATATTTTTTAGATATAACATTTAGATTATTTTTTATTAAAAAGGCATAAAATGTTACTTTATGATGTTAAGACCTTTCCCGTAAAAGGACATTAAATAAATAAAAAAGATGGCAATTAATTGAAAGAATTCTTTATCCCAAAAAACAAAAGAACAAAGTAAAGCATCACCAATACCCCCATTCACTCCCCGATATCACTCTCTCTCTCTCTGTGTCTCAACGCCTTTCCCCACGCTCCCTAGCTACGCCGCCGCACGGTCACGTCCTCCTCCGCCGCGCCACCACCACCACCACCGTCCACCGTTTCACCATCCTAACTAAAATGCAGCAAATCTACATTCTCAGACTCTTCAACTGAGAAAAAGAGTGGTTTGAGAAGGTTAATTGTACATACTCTCGTACGGTAAGAGATTTGCTTTCCTTTCCTTTCGTGTAGATCTTTATGGTTTAGCTCAAACAAAAGCAAAGTGAAGATGATTTTTAGGGTTTTATTATTAGTGGTTATTATGTTGTTCGTACCTGCTATGAGCCAGCTTCCTTCACAGGACATCTTAGCCTTACTCGAATTCAAGAAAGGAATCAAGCACGACCCAACCGGGTTCGTGCTTAGTTCTTGGAACGAGGAGTCCATTGACTTCAACGGATGTCCGTCATCTTGGAACGGCATCATGTGTAACGGCGGCAATGTCGCCGGTGTTGTTCTTGACCATCTCTCCTTATCCGCAGATGTTGATCTGGATGTCTTTGCCAACCTCACAAAACTCGTCAAACTTTCGATTTCCAACAATTCCATTTCAGGAAAATTCCCAACAAAATTAGGGGAGATGCTTGAGTTTCTTGATGTTTCTGATAATCTTTTCAATTCCACTCTGCCCGCTGCTGATATTGGTAAAGCTGTAAGCTTAAAGAATCTGTCTCTAGCCGGGAATAACTTTTCTGGATCCATTCCAGGTTGGGTCTCAGGGCTTAGCTCCATACAATCACTAGATTTGAGCCGTAACTCCTTCTCTGGACCGGTTCCACCGGCTTTCACCACCCGATTAAACAATCTGGTCTATCTCAATTTGTCTGTCAACGGGTTAACGAAGAACATACCGAAAGGTTTTGAGGACACGGGAGTTCTTGAGGTTCTTGATCTGCATGGTAATATGCTGAGTGGTGATTTTGACCCTCAATTCCTGCTTTTAACAACCGCCACTCATGTTGATTTTAGTGGGAATCTGATTACAAGTTCTTCAAGTCACGATGACAAGTTTTTACCCGGTATTTCCGAGACTGTCAAGTACTTGAATCTTAGCCGGAACCAGTTAACTGGATCTTTGGTTAGTGGGGGTGCTCAGATGTTTGGGAGCTTGGTTGTGTTGGATTTGAGCTACAATCAGTTGTCTGGTGAACTCCCCAGTTTCAACTTCGCTTATGATCTTCAAGTTCTTAAGCTCTCGAATAATCGCTTCTCTGGGTTCATTCCAAATGATCTGTTAAAAGGCGATTCGTTGGTGTTAACTGAATTAGACTTGAGTGGCAACAACCTCACAGGTGACTTGTAATTCTTTGTATTTGTCGTTCCACTGTTGTTTTTGTTTGATTGTTTATTTTTCGTAATCTTTTGATCAAATTTGCAGGGTCAATTAGTATGATAATGTCAACTTCACTTCAAGTTCTAAATCTGTCTGGCAATGCGCTCACAGGGGAGCTTCCATTGGTGACTGGTGGATGTGTTGTTCTTGATTTGTCAATGAACAGCTTTGAAGGGAATTTGACCAAATTGGTGAAATGGGGGAACCTAGAGTTTCTTGATCTGAGTCAAAATCGATTAACCGGTTCATTCCCGGAGGTTACTGCTCAATTCTTGAGGCTTAACCACTTGAACCTCTCTCATAATTCTCTTGATTCCTCCATTCCTAAAGTCATCACTCGGTTTCCCAGACTGACTGCTCTTGATCTAGGGTTCAATCGGTTTGATGGACCCTTCCCGAATGGTTTAATATCCATGCCTACATTGCAGCAACTCCATCTTCAAAGTAATAAACTTTCTGGGAGTATTGAGCTGTTTCCATCTTCTTTCATATCTAATGTCTCCAGCATTCGAGTCCTTGATATTTCTGACAATCAGCTGGATGGTGATTTTCCGGATGGATTTAACTCCTTGGCCGGACTTAAGTTTCTTGATATCTCCGGGAACAATTTCTCAGGATCTTTGCCGCTGTCTTTAACTGGACTCACTGACCTTGATTCTCTAGATATTTCCCAAAATCATTTCAGGGGTCCGTTGTTGAACAATTTGACTGATGGTTTAGTGAGTTTCAATGCTTCATATAACGATCTGTCCGGTGTTGTACCCGAGAACCTCAGAAAGTTCCCGGAATCTTCTTTCTTTCCTGGTAACTCCGACCTAGAATTTCCTAACCCCCCTGCCGGGCCAAACACGCACGGCTCATCCAACAAGAAGAAACCCATTAAAACCATTTTTAAAGTATTGGTGATCATTGCTTGTGTTATTGCTGTAGTGATCTTAATCCTTCTGGCGGTTTTCATTCATTACATGAGGATTTCACGGCGACCACTTTCTCACGAGGAGGCTGGGAAGAAGGACGTCCACCACCGCCAACCAGTCACTGGTGGAACGCTTGTATCCGCTGGAGATATTGCAACTTCACGAAAAGCGTCATCATCAGAGATGATCACTCCTGAGAAGTTGGGTGGTGGGACAATCCCGAGTTTTTCACCATCTAAAACCAGCGGTTTTTCATACTCTCCAGACTCTGGTGACTCGTATACTGTTGAAAATCTCTCCAGACTTGATGTCAGGTCACCTGATCGGTTAGCAGGTGAACTTTACTTTCTTGATGACACTGTGTCGTTTACACCTGAGGAATTATCTCGTGCCCCGGCTGAAGTTTTGGGTAGGAGCAGCCACGGGACATCTTATAGGACGACACTTGATAACGGGTTGTCGTTGACTGTCAAATGGTTAAGAGAAGGGGTCGCAAAACAGAGAAAAGATTTTGCTAAAGAGGCCAAAAAGTTTGCTAACATAAGACACCCGAATGTGGTTGGGTTACGAGGATACTATTGGGGACCGACACAATACGAAAAGCTAATTCTTTCGGATTTCATATCTCCCGGAAGTCTTGCAAGTTTCCTTTACGGTACTAATCTTGTTAATTCTTAAACTGCTTGCTAAATGGTAATTGCAATTCTTAAACGGGTTGTTTAACCATAATGTATATGTATGTATGCAGATCGCCCTGGGAGGAAAGGGCCGCCGTTAACATGGGCACAAAGGCTGAAGATAGCGGTTGACATTGCCCGTGGTCTAAACTACCTCCATTTTGACCGAGCGATCCCACATGGGAACCTCAAGTCGACCAACATCTTACTAGACGGTCCAGATTTCAATGCCCGAGTAGCCGATTACTGTCTCCATCGTCTGATGACCCAAGCAGGAACCATAGAGCAGATTCTTGATGCTGGTGTGTTAGGCTATCGTGCACCGGAGCTAGCTGCTTCCAAACGCCCCGCCCCTTCATTCAAATCAGACATTTATGCATTTGGGGTGATCTTGTTGGAGCTTTTGACGGGGAAGTGTGCGGGGGATGTGGTGTCGAGTGAAGATGGAGGTGGGGTTGATTTGAATGACTGGGTTCGGTTGAAGGTGGCGGAGGGGCGTGGGCCTGATTGCTTTGATGCAGTTTTGATAACGGAGATGGGAACACCGGCTGCGGATAAGGGGATGAAAGAGGTTCTTGGGATTGCGTTACGGTGTATAAGGCCGCTCTCTGAGCGCCCTGGGATCAAGACGGTTTACGAGGATCTTTCGTCTATATAGGATAGGTGGTGGTTAGATTTTGACTTAGAGTAGGGATTGAACCAGGGGCATCAATGGTTTGTTGGTCCCCATTTTTATGTTTTTTGGTAATTTCTGAATATGTATGTGGTGGTTTTTCTTTTTCTTTTTCTTGAAACAAAAGTAGTAGTAAGGTTTGAAGAATTTTTGGCATGTTTGGAGGGATTTTCAAAGAATGGATTGGTTTTAGGCATTTGAAATTTTAAGTACCGCCCAGTACCCACCCACACCGATGGGGTTCTTTTCCCCTAGTTTAGTTTGGGTGAACATTTTATTTACAATTACAGTTCTAGTATCTAGTATCGTTGGAAAATTATTTACTAAAAATATTGTTTTTGCTATTAACTCCTTTTTTCTCGCTTTTATTCTTGGATAAAAATCGTTTCCATTAAAAGTTTAAATATTTTATCAATATTAGTTTGAATAAACAAGAATACATACTCTAGTTATTTCTTTACTAATATATATATATATATATAGTGAAAAGTTTATTGTAGACACCCCCATAAGTGTAGACAGGTAGACACCCTTTTTCACCATTAGATCTCTTGATCTAATGGTTGTGATTAATTTTCTTTTTGTTGAATAACAAAGGCCATTAGCCATCTAAATATATATATACATAGGAAGACATGAACATAGAGAGAAAGAGACTAGAGTAGAATATGGGAGAACTCATTTCATTCATACTATTGATCATATACAAAAGCCACTATTTATAGGGCTATGATATTAATACAACATAATGATAAATGATAATGAAATAGGGGTTATGAGATATGGATAGTCACTTAATAAATATTCATAATACTCCCCCTTGACTATCCATAGAATGAAATTAAAATATATATATATATATTATTATTTCAATACGCTTTGAGGATGCTGCTTCATTAAAAACCTTGCTAGGAAAACCCAGTGGGACAAAACCATAGCTAAGGGAAAAAGAGTGCAGCGCGTATTGTCTCCCTCTCATTTTGACATGTATGATTTATGTGAGTAGCATCGATCTTCTTGTCTCTTGAGATGCGGTTCTTTAAGTTGTGTGCTCAGTACTTTTATAATGGTTGATTTGCTTCTTAATCCTTTGATGTACAACTCCTTAAGCGACCAATGTTATATGATCTTCATGTAAAACTCTCAAACTTAAGCAATATGTTTTTAAAGACAATCCAATAGCTGAATGGAGTAGGAAGCGACATTTCTAACGATAGAGGACACAATTTCTTAACTCTGGTTATTGTTCTTCTTAATAGAGTTCCACCTCATGTTCACTGCCTCATAGATAAATACCACAAGATCCAAAATGGTGTTGCATAAAATTACCTGCATCTAAATGCCTAACAAAACTTGTTTCGATAGGTTAGTAAAATATAAACATATACCTTTATACCTGCAAAATATATTTAACACGTTCCAACATTTCATCATTGGATAAAAGCAATATCATGCAAATAAATTTAAATAAATGATATGGTAATGCAACAAATGTACAAAGTTGTAGTATTTTCACATCCATATTTTTTTCATTCTTTGAAAATGATCATTTTATATATCCTGTAATCTAACAATCTTTAACATATATGATGGATGAGTATGTTTCCAAATAACTATAAAACCCGAGACTGTTCTTTTGGCATGTGGACCATTTACATGATACTTATATCTTTGTATCCCGAGATAATCATGTGTTAATATGAAACTTAACAAAACTATTTCTAGTCCATACACATAACATGATAAATTTTAATAATATATTCTCAAGGTTTATACTGATGGTTAAGGCATTTATAATCCATCTACAATAAGTTTCCATCATGACTAATTATACATAGACATTCACCCATGAGGGGTTTGGATACATAAACTTAGTCATTTAACAAATCAATTTAAAATTGATGACATTATACCATTCTTATCTATGGTTGATTGACATATCATATCATCGATCATATGATGTATATTGGTGCACATATATTGACATACCATATACCTAGGATATCACAATTTTCATAAGACGCATATCAATTCTCTATTGTATTACCAGATTAATGAACTGTTGGAATCTCATTGCATCCACCACTGAATAATATTTCTCCTTATAATCAAACATAGGTCTTTGTGAAAATCCTTGTGCCACCAATTTTCTTCATATTTTTAATTTTATTTTTCGAATAATGTTTTCACATAATAGACTCGTTTACATCCAACATAATAGAGAATTCAACTTTGTCTGGTTTGCGTCTTTCCATTTTGGCCAATCATCACAGGCATATCTTAATTCTTGATCCATCAATTTTACTATTTCTAGCGCTTATCATATTCAAAATATTATCGACGTCGATTTTGTTTCGATTCCATATATGTTTAGACATGATATATTTTATCGAGATCTCTTCATCATTTTTCAGGTACCCGAGGTTCTTCTGGAAACATCATGTCTAGTATCTCTTTAAGAGACTCTTCTGCTAGTACCTCGACTTGACCATCTTCATTAGTTGCTCTATTTTTCGAGGATATTTTATTATTGGAATCTACTAGTATACCATGATTCAAACGTGCCAAAGACTCATTATCAATATTAATTTGTCCTTCTAGAACACCAATCTTAATTTGAGCATTAGCAGCTGGTATATGTGACTTAGTCACTTTTTAAGGTCAGTGAATGTGTCTGGTAATTGATTAATCTTTATAAACGAATTATCATTTGAAATCTAAATTATGATGTTTAGTTTAAGGATCAAGATAATATAGAGATAATTCATTCTAGCTTATTTTATTTCCCAACTGCTTTTTATCTCCCCCTAATGTTGGAAATGTTGTTTCCTGAAAACATAAATCTAGGTCAAAAATAAATTTATCACTATTGGTAGTGATTTATACCCAACATTTATTCCCAACATCCTTTGGCGCCCCATCTTTGTGCTTCGTGGTGGAGCAATTTCAATATATATCACATAACAAAAAATATAAGATGGGAAATATTGTTACTGACCATAAACCACTATAACGGGGGGGGGGGGGGGGTATTATAACTTATTGGCCTGATGTGAATTAATGTGATTTCACGTAAAATCACATGCACTTTAAATACAAATATAAACTTTTTCTCTCACGATTATTGGCTTTGCAATCAGTCGCAGACGTTTGGTAACCATCTGCAACAAAAGCAATTCGTGTATAAACTTAAACAACATGAAGTTCAACACTTATTCCAATAATCATTTGTAACTTGGGGATTATATTCACCATTAATATTACCAAAATAAATATGATAATTTGGAAGAGTGTGCTTACTATCTCATTAGCTAAGCCACAAATCATGCAACCTTCAAGTTGCGAATTTGATAACCATTTAGACGATGCATCGATTTATAACACTAAATGGTATATAACTTAGGATATATATATCATTATATCCTTTATCACTTCCAGATCACTTATGGATTCACACACATCTTAATCGGTAAATAGTTCCCTAAAGAGCAAATATTACATGTTCGTTATCAATTTGAAGAATCTTCTAACATTCAATATGTTTCACATCATCATTGACTCGGTGTGGTCTAACCGGTCATGCCAATAAAATAATCATGATCTATAAACTTTCATTTTATGATCGTATATGCTTTAGTCGCACCCATGCTTATTTAATAAGCGACTAAAATACAAGAGAATGATGTATTCATTCAAACATTCGTGTAATGTCATGTTTCTGATCTTCACACTTTATTTTCATATGATCATTCTCTTCTTTTGCCACTGTGGTGGTCGATCACATTATCGTCATTGATATCATTACAATCTATTCAATTACATTCATGATCATGATCATTACACCAACGAAGATAAATTAACATCCACTTCAAGGAATGGAAAAAAACCAAACAGGTTTCATGATTTTCTCAGGCATATGGATATGAAATCCTTTCATACCTTTACATACTATTGATACTTCATGAGCATACTAAATGTATGAAAACAAAAAAATTGTTTTGTCCGATTTTTTCTCATAATAATCTTCTCTTTAAGTAATATCAATTGAGAAGTATATATATGTCTGAATCATTTAAGACTTACTGGCCTTAGATCTTATGGCCTTATATAGATCGTTTATGAGATTTAAGGAGCATGAAACTTCGAGTATCATCTAAGCACATTTATAAAAAATTTCATGAGAGTAACAATAACCCACAAATGGGTCTTTTATTTATTCTATTCTAGTACCCTTTACATGAATAATTTAAAGCATCCAAAGGACATGTTATTATGTGAAAACATGTAATAAATTTATAACATATCGTTTTATAAAACATGTTTATACCCTGTAGAGAGATTGTGATAATAAAACCCAACTTGTCTTTTAATCATTTTATCCAATGCTATATAATTGATAGCATATTGTTAATGAGATGCATAATAAAATCAAATTGTACAATACATGATGTTATAACATGTCTTTATATGAACATGAGTTATAGTAAAATTATATGATTCGAGATGCTCAAGTCTTATCACTTTGACTATTACATAACTCCCACCAAAATAACAAATAGTTATGGAATAATGAATTAATAACAAGTGGTTTATAATATGTGAGTAATAATACACCATAACTTTGGTCTAGTTATATATATTCATTACTAGCTATGATAGCATTTAGAATAACATTATGTGGATGTTGTTTTTAATCTGAACATAATGATAATCTCTCCATTTGTTATCGTATCCTCGACCACAACCAAGACTTTTTACTTTAGTCATTACATGAGAAGACTATAACCATGACTTGTCATTATATGTTGTCTCATGCCCACATTCACTTCTGGGAATGGGTTCTACCAACGAGATGAGTCTCGTGATTTTTTTTCATTAGGAGCTCATTATTTTCGTCATCTCCTTACCAATAATGTTTCCACCACATAGAACCAATTGTGGGTGATTATAAACATCCAAAAGTTATACTGCACTATAGACTTGAAGTCTATCAATCTTAGCTGAATCCAAGCGTAATGAGCTTTGGTAGTATTATCATTTTCTGGTGTTTGTACATCTTTATCAATTTGTTTCAAATGACAAGTGTGGATTCAATTATCAAAGCATACACATTTCCAATGTTATTAACATTTAAATGTATTTCGACATTCAATACCACCATATAAACCAAAATATATGATTTAACTCTCAATAACAAGGCAATAGTTATAAACTTGTAATAAAATCATTAGATGTCATATTATTTACAATATGATTTTATACTCATAATATGACAATATATTGATGATGAGATATAGAAAGTATGAGACTCCATGTGTCATATCCGGACATTTTTTGTACTCTTTTATTATAGTGATAATATACCAACTTAATTTGGTCTTTGAATTTTTTTTGTCCGATAATTTTATGAATATTATATACATAGAGATGTAATATGTGTCATAAAGTGAAACAATATTCACAACGTGCAAAACATTAAGCAATTCACCAACAAGGTTAAGATACTAAAACATAGAAATGAAATAAACTATATAACAATAGATCACTATTATCTTCATATTGTTATAAGTTTCTTTATTATATTTAATGTTTATAAATTATAAAACTCTTATATATTTAATGTTATGAATATCAAACATCAAATTCATAAGATAATAAAAACACCATTAAATAGCTTGATAAAGTGATAATAAAACACCATTAAATAATAAGAACATCAATTTATGACATGTTTTTTATAATGTGAAAATAAACCTTTTTAGTATAAACCATGAATATAAATTGTAAATAAAAATAACTATGATTTATACTAAACTAATTAAAATAATTTTTGTGAAATCTATAATTGTATTGAACCAATATATATAAATCTAGATTTAACCCGCCAAAAGTGTATTAGTTACGATATAAAATCTTAAAGATTTTAAGATAATAAAACCTCTAACGCAATCCAAGATTGTATGAATTACAATATGGATTTTGTTTAATAGTCAATAGAAGAACAAAGACAAATTAATTAGACAAATTTGATTTACCTTATGATAACTAGATCAACTCCAAAAAAGCAATTCGTGCTGATAACGTGTTGAATAACAAAGGCCATTAGCCATCTAAATATATATATACATAGGAAGACATGAACATAGAGAGAAAGAGACTAGAGTAGAATATGGGAGAACTCATTTCATTCATACTATTGATCATATACAAAAGCCACTATTTATAGGGCTATGATATTAATACAACATAATGATAAATGATAATGAAATAGGGGTTATGAGATATGGATAGTCACTTAATAAATATTCATAATACTTTTTTCTTTTTTTCTTTTTTCTCATTAATTAGAAACTTTCAAATGTGAAAAAGAGCTATTTCATATGCGAAAGTGTCTACAATGAACCGCACCCATATATATATATATATATATATATATATATATATATATAGTGAAATGTTCATTGTAGACCTCTTTAAAAAGTGTAGACCCGTAGACCCCTCTAGTCACCATTAGATTATCTAATTTAAGGGCTAAGATTGATTTGTTTAAGTGAATGGGATTTTAAATGCAAATCACACGGAGGGGCTTTTGTAGGGATATGATCATGTAATAGTAAACGTATGTCTGGAAGTTATTTAAGCCTACGGGGTCACACGTCTCGACACCAAATGTATTGATATTAATTAATGGTTAATTAATATTTATCACGAATATTTAACGAGGTTTCGTTAAAAACTGACAAGTTAATTGTTAACAGGGGTGTTAGTTGTAATTAAGAGAAAGAGTTGTAATTGGATTACAATTGGGATAGGCTTTGTGATAAGCCCTTTAGGCCGAATTCGGTTAGGGGATTATCACAATCCCTAACTTGGTTATCAAGTCTTTTAAACCTATAAATAGATCCTCAGGGGTTTAAGGTTTAGTGGCTGGATTGACTTGACAAAAGTCCAAACCCTAAAACTCTCTCTCTTCTCTCTCGGTTTACGGCAACAAGAAAAACCCAAGGGGGTTTCGGTTCTTGTGTGGTTCGACCAAGCCTACACCAAGAGGAGTTCGTGATCGGTTGCTAGCACATAGCATTGGTGTGTCGTGTGTGCGATCGTAGAGGGATTTACTTCAAATCCTCCAAGTGATCAAGTCTTGCCGAGCTAAAAAGGTACACATTCTAATACCGGTTAATTAGATTAATTCATAGGATTCTTTCCGCTGCGTACTCGTGTTTTGATAAAAGTTATATAACCTAACAGTGGTATCACGAGCCACCTATGATTTTAATTAATTACCGGGAATAAAATTTGGAAGGGGGGTAACCAAAACAAGATTCTAGCTTTTCGATTCATTTAAAAATCGTGTTTTACAATTGGAAAAGGTTTCGCAATTGGTAAAAACGGAAAAAATTCGATGGAATAGGACTTTTCGACCCGATCGAAAAATCCCTGATCGAAAAACCACTTCTCGACCCGATCGGAAACCCTTGTTTTCCGATCGGAAAGCCTTATTCCGGATCGGAAACCCTTGTTTTCCGACCGGAAACCCTACTTCTCGATCCAAATCGTAAAGGGTTTACGAACTGATCGAAAAGTACCCATTCGAAAAGTGCCCGATCGGAAAGGTTCCGATCGGAAAGGCTTTTCGACCCGATCGAAAATTGTCCGATCGGAAAGGTTCCGATCGGAAAGGCTTTTCCGACCCACTCGAAAACCCTGTTTCGATCGGAAACCCCTGCTTTCCGATCGTAAACTCTAATTATGGATCGAAAACCTCTTGCCGAATCGGAAACCCTAATTTTTAGTTCTAAAATTTGATTTTTGTGATCTAAAAATTTTAAATCCAAGTTTTTATCATTATTAGATAATTGTTATGAACAACATGTTGTACCTTTAAACTTTAAAGTGTTAAAAAGAAGTACAAACCATGATGTTTCATGCAAATCGTTCATGGTTATTACTTAAATCAAAGAGGATTTAATTAAAATTATATGTGATAATTAGAAACCCTAAGATTATGTGATTATCTGATAATTGTGACATAATAAAAGGTTTATTGCAAATTTGTTTTATGAAAATCGAAATTTGCTAAAAGAACTATTGAAATATGATTTTGTTTATAAAATAAAATTTGTGTCCTAAAAGTCAGAAGAAACACCGGCTCACCCATTTGAACACACTCTAAGAGAGGTATAAGTCGGGTCGCTCTGCTTCCCTAAAGTGGTAGGTTTTTAATTGCAAAAGTTGCAAACCTCACCCCTACGCTTCTTTGTGTGTTGCAAATGGAGCTACCGAGCTCTTTTGATTTGGATGACAAACTAAGAATTTTATAAACACATTATGTGATGAAGATGTGCATGAATCTTCACACATAACTTTTTTGATCACGCATCAAAATTGTTTTGACCCAAACCAAACTTAAGTCTTTGCCATCCACCTTGTAAAGGACACTTGTGGATGTCATCTTACTCATTGGTACACAATGGTAAAATGGCATTTGCATGACAAATTCCCACTCATTGGTACACAATGGTGGACAATTTGTGCGTTCTTGGCTGGACGACTTAAAGCGAGCTAGGCGGTGAGACCCTTAGCCCGTGGCAAAAGATGGGATGAAACATGACTACAAATCACTTGGTGCAAGTTGTAGGTCCCATAAAATCTAGGAATTGTATTTGGAATACAATTAGTGATCGTCACTTACCATTTGAATGCATCATTTCTAGCAGATCAACTGATGAAATGATGGCATGTCAATTGGATCCTAGCCTTAATAAAGCTTAATTGTTTAAAATGTTTAAACATTGGGTAATTAAATTTATTAAGGAAAAGATTATCGAAAATATTGATTTTTGAACTTAATCTGTTTTGTAGATGGCAACAAACCCTCCTCAAAACAATGTTGGTCATGCTTTTCGTCAAATGTTTGAAAGAGAAAAGCTGAACGGATCTAACTTCAATGACTGGTACCGTCAACTGAGGATTGTCCTTAGAGTTGAACGGAGGACCGATGTCCTTGAACATCATTGGCCGACCGAGCCAGCTGCTGATGCTTCTGAGCAAGAGAAAGCGTTCTACAACTCAGAGTACAGCAGATACGATGAGGTTGCTTGTATGATGATCTCGAGTATGACTCCTGATCTTCAGAAGCAATACGAATTTCATACACCTTGTGATATGATCAAAGAGCTGAAAAAGATGTATGAAAAAACAAGCTGGTGTCGAATTGTTCGACCTAGTGGTGGAACTCCACGACTTGAAGCTTGAAACTGGTAAATCGGTCAGTAGTCATGTGCTCAAGATGAAGAGCTACTTTGACAAATTGGAATCGCTCAATTATGGGTATAATCGTGCTGTTGCAGTTGGCATGATCCTCAAATCGCTTACGAAGGATTTTGAGGGTTTTGTGCGCAACTATAACATGCATAGTATGACTAAGACTATACCTGAGCTTCATGCTATGCTTGTCGAGTATGAAAAAACGATTCCTAAAAAGGCCACTGAAACACCCCAAGTTCTTATGATCAAGGGGGGTAAGATCCAAAAGGCTAAACGACCGAAAAAGGGGAAGGGCAAGATTGATGGCAAGGGTAAAGGCAAGGCAGTTGCCCATATCCCTAAAGCCAAGCAAACCCCTCCGGCCCCTAAAGAGCATCAGGCTAAGGACCAGATCTGTCACCATTGTGGTGAAGTCGGACACTGGAAGAGGAACTGTCCTACCTACCTAGCTGAGTTGATGAAGAAGAGAAAGAATACTAGTGGGACTAGTACTTCAGGTATCTTCACAATTGAATTATTTTCCTTTTCTAAGAGTGATTCATGGGTGTATGACACCGGCTGTGGAACTCACATCTGTAATTCGTTACAGGGTCTTAGAAAGAGGAGGAAACTGAAGCCTGGGGCTTTGCAGCTGTTCGTTGGAAATGGTTTGCCAGCAGCTGTGGAAGCTATAGGAGAATTTCATTTAATTCTGCCTTCTGGGTTATGTATTGTATTAGACAATTGTCATTATGCACCTTCTATCACTAGAGGTGTTATTTCAGTTTCTTTGTTGAAAAACCAAGGATACATTAATGTTTTTAATGATATCAGTATTTCAGTTTCTAAAAATAATGTTCATTATTTTGATGCTGTTCCTTGTGATGGCATTTATGAAATTGACATGCGTGGTTGTGTTTCAAATAATTCAATGTTCACTATTAGCAAACGAGCCAAAACTGTTTTGGACTCTACCTATCTTTGGCACTGTCGTCTTGCCCATGTTGGCAAAAATCGCATTGAAAGACTTCAACGTGAAGGGATCTTACAATCAAATGATGAATCATTTGATCAATGCGTTTCCTGTATCTCAGGAAAAATGACAAGAAAACCCTTTCCGAACAAGCCGCAAAGGGCAAAAGAGCTACTTGGACTCATCCATACTGATGTATGTGGCCCATTTAGACATGTGTCAAGAAAAGGTGCTAGCTACTTCGTAACTTTCACGGATGATTTCAGCCGTTATGGTTATGTTTACTTGCTTAAACATAAACATGAGGTATTTGAAACATTCAAAGAGTTTAAGAACGAAGTTGAAAATCAACTCGGTAAGACCATCAAGATCCTTAGATCGGATCGTGGTGGAGAATACCTAAGCCAAGAGTTTAAGGATTATCTTAAAGCGTGTGGAATTGTCCAACAGCTTACTCCTCCTTATACTCCTCAGCATAATGGAGTGTCTGAGAGGAGGAATCGAACCTTACTAGAGATGGTGAGGTCGATGATGAACCTTTCAACTCTCCCATTATCATTTTGGGATTTTGCTCTAGAAACCGCTGTACGCGTTCTAAATATGGTTCTAACCAAGAAGGTTGAAAAGACACCATATCAATTATGGCATGGAGAAGTCCCTGTGTTGTCTTACTTAAGAGTCTGGGGATGTGAGGCACTTGTGAAGCGTGATACGCCTGACAAATTACAACCCAGGACTACTAAGTGCATCTTCGTGGGATACCCAAAGGAAACAATGGGTTACTACTTCTATAATCCCTCCGAAAACACTGTTCGTGTTGCTCGATATGCTGAATTCTTTGAAAAGAATTTTATAGCTCAAGAGAACAGTGGGAGAATTGTAGAACTACTAGAAGATGTGTCACCTTCTGAAACAACTAGCAATCATCAACTTGGGGGGGGAAATGTTCAAAGAGATGAACCTCAAGTCGATGATGTTGCGATTCCACTTCGTAGATCCGAAAGGGTCGTACGTGAACCGGATAGATGGATTGGTCTAGTCGAATCCGAGGATAACGTATCAGGAGATCTCAATGAGCCTCCGAACTTCAAAGCTGCATTATCAGATCCGGAATCTGACAAATGGCTTGAAGCTGCGAATGTGGAAATGAAATCCATGCAAGATAACCACGTTTGGACCCTGGTTGATCTTCCTCCTAACGCTAGAACCGTTGGGAGTAAATGGCTCTTCAAGAAGAAGACCGACATGGATGGAAATGTACACACCTATAAAGCTCGTCTCGTGGCGAAAGGTTATACTCAACGTTTTGGCGTTGACTATGATGAGACCTTTTCACCAGTAGCAGACATTAGAGCTATTAGGATTCTCTTAGCCATAGCAGCGTACTATGACTTTGAGATATGGCAAATGGATGTTAAGACTGCCTTCTTAAATGGTTACTTGGATGAAGAAGTCTATATGGATCAACCTGAAGGGTTCATTGATCCAAAACATCCCAATCAAGTATGCAAGCTTCAAAGGTCCATTTATGGACTAAAGCAAGCATCGAGGAGTTGGAATAAACGGTTTGATGAAGAAATCAAAAAGTTTGGTTTCGTTCAGAATCCCGATGAGCCATGTGTATATCGCAAAGCTAGTGGGAGTAATGTTACTTTCCTTGTCTTATATGTAGATGACATATTGATAATAGGAAAACACATTCCAATGTTGCAAGATGTAAAATCCCATCTTGGAAAGTGTTTTGCTATGAAAGACTTGGGAGAAGCAGCATTCATTCTTGGAATCAAGATCTATAGAGATAGAACTAAGCGGTTGATTGGACTAAGTCAAAGTGCTTATATTGATAAGATCTTGAAGCGATTCAAGATGGAGAATTCCAAGCGTGGTATAGTACCAATGCAGGAAGGACTTGGTCTGTCGGTCAAACAAGGTGCTTCTACACCTGATGAGGTGAAGCATATGCAAAGAGTCCCTTATGCTTCGGCTGTAGGCTCTATAATGTATGCGGTGAGATGCACTAGACCCGATATAGCGTTCGCGCAGAATATCGTTAGCCGTTATCAACAGAATCCAGGTGAAAGTCACTGGACTGCTGTTAAGACCATTCTCAAGTACCTACGGGCTACTAGAGATTTGTTTTTGGTATATGGGGGAAATCCAGATCAAGAGCTCAAAGTGACCGGATACTGTGATGCTGGATTTCAGACTGATAGAGATGACACGAAGTCTCAGTCTGGGTACGTCTTCGTTATGAATGGAGGCGCTGTGGATTGGAAAAGCAAGAAACAAACCACAGTTGCTATGTCTGCAACAGAGTCTGAGTACATTGCTGCTTCGGAAGCTGCAATGGAGGCTGTCTGGATAAGGAAGTTTATTAGTGGGCTAGACATTGTCCCCACAAGTAACTTGCCTATTGACATGTACTGCGATAACTCGGGTGCATTAGTCATCGCCAAAGAACCTGGAGTTCAGAAGGGCGCCAGACACTATGCCAGGAGATATCACTATGTTCGTGAGCAGATCGAACTAGGTGAAATCAAATTACTCAAAGTTCACACAGATAGTAACTTAGCTGATCCTTTCACGAAAGCTTTGTCGAGGCCGAAGCTTGAAAGGCATGCCGAGGGCATGGGACTTAAATTAGCTGGTTAAATCATGTATGTCTGATGTTCGGTATTTGGATAAGGGACGTTAAACAATTTCTGTTTATATAATGAAATAAAGTATTTGATATGTTTGATTTCATTTAATGGTTAAGTTGTGTCCTATATTTGCATGTTTAATCCATGAGTACTTGTCAAGTATTCTAAATTGTCCATTGTCGATTAACTATATGGGAGTATAGTTAAACTAAGACAAAATCTGAGTGATTGGTTTGGATGGTCCCACCAAACTCACATGGTATTCATTGGATGCATACTGGACAGACCCACTAACGAATTGTCACTTTATGGATCGTCGTCATTGAGTGAAATTCGTAAATGGTTGCTTTACTTATCCTTAGACTTGAGATACAAGCAGGTCATGCATGTATGGATTGCACCTACTTGATATAGGTCTAACTATCCTGAATAAGGTAGTACAAAAGGGCTATTTTCAGTAAGTGTAGTGAAGTATGTGACTTGACACGTGTAGTCAAGAGGATTTGTTCCTTCAGCTTTGTGCTGAAGCAGATACCACTGGGCCCCTCATTGGACTAATTAAGATGTTTGCATGGCCGTGCCCAAATGAAATCTAGAGATGTCTCGATTTGCAATTTGGTAATCTTAAGTTAGTTGTGAGAATGAGAAACAGAATCGTTAAAGTATGGAATGACTTTGATCCGTATCCATATTTAACACGGTATCGGTAACAAAGGGATAGTAAATGACTGTACCATTTAAATACACTTTGAGAAACTGTACTTAAATATTTCTGGGAGCATTGGCGTGTTGCTAGACGCTAACTAATGTTATTACCTTTACTATTGCAAGCTCAAGTGGGAGCTGTAGGGATATGATCATGTAATAGTAAACGTATGTCTGGAAGTTATTTAAGCCTACGGGGTCACACGTCTCGACACCAAATGTATTGATATTAATTAATGGTTAATTAATATTTATCACGAATATTTAACGAGGTTTCGTTAAAAACTGACAAGTTAATTGTTAACAGGGGTGTTAGTTGTAATTAAGAGAAAGAGTTGTAATTGGATTACAATTGGGATAGGCTTTGTTATAAGCCCTTTAGGCCGAATTCGGTTAAGGGATTATCACAATCCCTAACTTGGTTATCAAGTCTTTTAAACCTATAAATAGATCCTCAGGGGTTTAAGGTTTAGTGGCTGGATTGACTTGACAAAAGTCCAAACCCTAAAACTCTCTCTCTTCTCTCTCGGTTTACGGCAACAAGAAAAACCCAAGGGGGTTTCGGTTCTTGTGTGGTTCGACCAAGCCTACACCAAGAGGAGTTCGTGATCGGTTGCTAGCACATAGCATTGGTGTGTCGTGTGTGCGATCGTAGAGGGATTTACTTCAAATCCTCCAAGTGATCAAGTCTTGCCGAGCTAAAAAGGTACACATTCTAATACCGGTTAATTAGATTAATTCATAGGATTCTTTCCGCTGCGTACTCGTGTTTTGATAAAAGTTATATAACCTAACAGCTTTAAGGTAAATTTCCATTCTACGTTTAGGTTAGATTTCCCGTCATCAAGTCGCATCCAAATTGACGATCTCCATTCTCTATCCTCCTGATCAATTGATTCCACTATTCTTCTCATCATTAATCTTCAAGTTCGATCGATCATCATGTCGCATCCAAAACGACGATCTCCATCTTCAAAAATTCGATCGATAAATCTTGATTCCACTGTTACACGGATTTTTTCTTTCATCGTTCATCTCGTCATCTAGTAAGTATTTAATTCCGGTTTGATGATTCTGATGGAACAATCTGTTTTTAGGTTTTATGATTCTTGATTTATAGGGTTTTCGATTCTGAGTTTTATAATCAATTAATTGCATATTTTTTCTTTGAAATTTGATTGTGATGTGAACTAATGATGGAAAAGTCACTGATTGGAATCCATCATCGATGTTAATTAGATGATGTTCAATTACAATCAGATGATACTAGGTATAGAGATTACAACTAAAACTCACTTATTTGCTTAGAACTCACCGATTATATGCATTTTAGGGCTAAGTTATGTTCTTGTGATGCTTTTGAATCTTAAATATTGGCATTAAAGCAGTTAACCGTCAATGGTCTTGAAGTGAACTTCACATTCCCTATGACCAATAAAATTGAATTATATATAATTTGGTTGTTGAGTTCTCTCCTGTGATATTCAAACCGTGCCACTTTGATAGCAAAATCAAAGCTCATTAACAACTGATTGACCATTGATCCAAAGACTGAATCACAGTCCCCTGAACAAGAGCAAGTAGGTAGATGAAGTCAACAAAGTACATTATGATTCTATTTCTATTGATGATTTAGAATTAACCAACACGGTCCTAGATGATAGCAAATCAGAAGTAGTTGGAGTTGCTAAGGACATGAACTTGCTAAGCCTAATATGATGGGAAACCCTAGATGTTAGCAAATCGGAAACACTCTTAGAAACACGGTCCTAGAAGCCATTAAAGGTACCACCTTTTATTAGCTTTTTTTCGTCTAAAAAGTACTTTTGACTCTTTTCATAGTTTGGTGCAGAATTGCGTATAACAGATATATCCAAGGTCATAGATGGCGTTTCTGAAATGATCGATGGAAGAGAACAGAAAACGCCCAATAGTTATTTAGTTAAGCAATTTAAGAATCCTGCTAACCCAAAGAATCCTGCATCCTTTTTGGGTTTTAAGATTGCTACTTCATAGCTAACATAGAAATTTGTTAGAGTTTTAAGATTTCTTGTTTAGTGAGTTTTAATTAATACATGACTGTTGGACCAAAGTAGTTGATATCTTAACAAAGGGCAACTGACCAAGTCACTTTTTTTGCCAGAAAAGGGGGCCAATGGGAACAAACACAATACATGACTGCTGGACCAAAGTAGTTGAAACACAAGATACAATACTAAATATTTATAACAACTTATCAGTCCATGAACCTTCTATCAATACTCTTCCTATTATACAAAAGGTTTAAAACTCACTGAACTCAAGGTTTAATTAAACTCACTGTACAATCATGTTTAAAACTTTTAATTTAACTCACTGTATAATCATGATTTAAAACTCACTGTTTATTAATATCATCTTTTAAACTCACTGTTTTAATAAAACTCATTGTGCTAATATCACTGTTTAGTGTCTTTTAATTAAACTCATTGTACTAATATCACTGTTCACCACTTTTAAATGAGTTTCAAAACTCAATTTTGCAATTATATGAGTTTATATATGTTTTATTAACATAATAAAACTATTTAACATAATATAATCTATTTAACATAATATAATCATGGGTAAACTGCAATAATTGGCAGCATGCTGATGTCATTTCTAATTTGTTACACTGGCCTTTAAATTGTTGCTTTTCAAAATTAGTCACTAAAGGTGGCAAATTGGATGGCTTGGTAATGGGTTAAAGTGAGCAACTTTTTAGTGTGAAACATGCTTTGGTGGGTTGGGTTGACGCGCACGTGTAGTTTGCTTAAATTTGAAAGTTACAATTTTGGCTAGTGAATATGTTATATACGACTAAAATGGCTTTATTATTACATTTATAATCCAGCGATTTTACTAAACAAATTGTAATGTATGCAATCAAATAAAGCTTTAGGTGACTTTTGACCTGTTTCACCCGTTTTCTTTTGAGCTTGATTTATTTAATCAATAATTGGTTTTAAAATGCAAGCATCCGTCGCACATGCGGTGATGCAGTGAGGAGATTGCATTTGCAGTTGATGCAACGTGATTCCATGTTGTGCCTGATGCAATTTGATGCGTGATGTGCTCTGCTGTGACGATCATGCAGTTGACCGGTATTTGAACAAATTAGACCATCGGTTACAATGGCTGAGTTTTTTAAAATCTTATTAAACAATTGTGACCATCTATTGAACAAAACTGAACATCAATTGAGCAATTGGTTCGAGTATTTGAACACATTAGACTGTTGATTGAACAAAATGATTAGAGATGATGTAATTGTCTTTTATTTTAGTATTTAAAAGTAAAAAAGTTAAGATATAATCTATAGATATTTTTTTAGTATCTTTATTAACCAACACATCACATAAGGTAATGAGTGCACATCACACATCGAACTTTGGGGACCAAGACGCATCGGAGTGAATCACACATTTTAAAACCAAGCCACATCGTCCAAATAGACCCATTTATAAATAAATGAGTCAATATTGTCACCTCTATTCGTTACTGCAAGAACAATGGTTTGATTGCTATCAAATCTTCAGTGTTGATGGCTATCATTAATGATCAGTAATCTGACTAGCAATGTGATGTTATTTTTTTTCTGTAGATCGAACTGGGCAGTACTAATGTGAGAGTCGGATCTTTATTTTTGGAGCAAGAGTGTACCCTAAAAAACAGTGAAATCGGAAGAATTCAATCGTTAAATATGAATAACCCTACAGAGGTGGAATACATTCATCTGTGTCATCTATTCACAATGCATTGAAGCTTATATACATATGTTGGGAAAAGCGCCCAGGCGTTTGGAAACCGCTAATTGTTATGGTGTTATATGGAATATACAGAGCATTTGAAGGTATGATACTATCTTATATCCGTTTCGAAAACGACCTAGACCAATAATTTTGCTAGCCAGCAAAAAATTGTTCTACGAAATCGTAGTCTTCATCTTGTTGAAGACATTGAAACATACTCGTTTTAAATGAGTTTTAAATCTCAAGTGAGTTTTGATGAATTCATTGTTTTTATTATTATTTTTTGGAAAATTGGATTTAAATAATCCCACCTTTTTCTTTTTTGCATCCAATAATCCCACATTTTCCTTTGGCATCCAATGGTCCCACATTTACACTTCTTTATTTTTGTTGGGCCCTCCGTTATTTTTTTTTAACTGAGTTAACGGAAATATGACGTGTCATCTGACTTGGATTATTATTATTTTTTCTTTTCTTTTTAACCGATTCATTTAATGACGTGGCAATGTATAATATTTTTATTATCATTTTCCTTTATAATTATACCCCCCAAATTGAAATCCCTAATTCTTCCCCCAAATTATCCTCTGCTACGATCCGAGTTCTCTTCCCCCAAATTGAAATCCCTAATCTTCACAATGAGCTCCTCGTCGTCTGCAACTTCTGGTACTCGTAGAAGTCCAAGATTAATTAAGGTTGGGTTGGATGGCAATGTATATTGTAACCATGAAATCCCAACGGTGTTGCGTACCGCCGGTGCTCGAACAACAAGGCCTGGTAGGCAGTTTTACTCATGCTCATTGTACCCGGTAACCATAGTTTCTCTTTAAAATTTGATGAATTTGATTGTTTTCCTCTAAAACTTATCATTTCCATCTTACAATTTTGAATTTGAATCTGATATCAGATGGGTTTTGGATGTGGATACTTCTTGTGGAGGGATGATGTTGAGGTGTACTTGTACAAGCACAAGAGGATGTTAGAAATGAGCTCAATATGAAGATTACGACCCTTGAATCTGAAAGACTGACTTTAATGCAGGAGTTCAACAATTTGAAGACTAAACTTCACAAAAAAAACTCTTGGATGTGTTGTAAAGTGGGTGTATTGGTTCTGTTTGTGTTTGCATTTTTTGTAATATCAATGATGTAATGAATTAGTTGGAGTACAACCAACTCCTGGATGCTTTTGTATTACCATGATTTGAATGAAATATTGCATCAGTTTTGTTCCTTTATATTGAGTTGTTTTTGTTGGTCAGATGCCTAAACTCGGAAAAAGAATGAGGCTGCATATAACCAACCCATATTTACTGTTTGATCAAAACATAGGTAGATGAGGCTGCACCTGATTGACACAGAAATGGTAATAAAACAATAGTAAGCTGAGGCTGCACAACCTGTTTGACCCATAACCATCCCATGTAAACATTTTTGAACCATAACCAACACATAATCAAAATACAATTACCATTAATCACCAAAAGTACAACCAACATCCATTAAACAGATTCACATTCTACTTAAACCATAAAAAAACAGTTTAAACATCAAAATAACACCATCAACATCTCATAACACATAAACATTTCATAACACAATTCCCCCCTGTGTTTTTGCTGATTTCTTTGGTCTCCCAACAGCTTTCTTTGGTGCAGCAGGTGCAGAAGATGCAGCAGGTGCAGCAGCAGTCTTCTTG
This sequence comes from Deinandra increscens subsp. villosa, assembly GCA_039602395.1. Classification (NCBI taxonomy): domain Eukaryota; kingdom Viridiplantae; phylum Streptophyta; class Magnoliopsida; order Asterales; family Asteraceae; genus Deinandra; species Deinandra increscens. The sequence continues at coordinate 36,603 of JBCNJP010008224.1, forward strand.
GGCCTTCCTCTAGGCCTTTTTGGTGTAGCAGGTGTAACATTTATCACTGTACAGGTCTTCTTATTGTGCCCCTTCTGTTTGCAGTTGCTGCATGTTGTTAACCCACCATGTTTGGTCAATTTCCCAGCTTTCTTAGGGTTCTCATGTGGGTCTTTTCTCCTGTTCTTCTTTGGTCTACCTGGCCCAATTTTGATTGGTGGTGGATCCAAAGGAAAATCCACCTGTGGCCAGTATTTTTGACTAGGTAAAGGGGGGATATACCTATCATAACTTGTAATGTACATCTCCTTTGTGTAACACTTTGCCACATAATCCTCAACTGGAATGCCTAGAAATCCCAAAACTGCACAAACATGGTAACAAGGTATTCCTGTCAAGTCCCATTTCCTACATGTACATGTGCTAGTATCCAAGTTCACAGACACAGTCTCTAAATCCTGCACTTCATACAGTCTTCTTGTTGAAGGAAATATCTTGCAGTGGTGGGCCCTCCCTTTCTCCTTATCAAGTTTTGTTTGAATCCTTGGGCACACAGTCACAGGTTTGTTCACCATCTCTTGATGTTTGCTGACAAGTCTTGTCATGATAGCCACCCTGATATCTTCTAGCATGTTGATAATATGCTTGGATCTAGATTGAATGATGAATCCATTGAATGTTTCAGCCATATTATTAACCACAACATCAGCATTACTTCCTATTTCCAAATAACACCTACAGAAACACTTAGGATTCTGATTCAAGAAGGCAGTAGCAGCATCATCTGATATTTTTTGCATCTCTTCTACTGCTGCTAAATGATCTGCCACTGCATAAGCCCTGACAGCCTTCCAAAATATTGCTTTTAGCTCTTCACCCTTGTGTTTCTTGTTCCAGTTGGCATAAATGTGCCTAGCACAGTTCCTGTGTTCAGCTCTATCCCAATACATTGCCACTCCATTCAAAAGTCCCTGTAAAGAACAAACATCAACACTTATTCTATCTAGTCAAATTAAATAAACACAAAGTTAAAACATACCTTTTGTTGGTCAGATATAAGGGTCCATCCCCTTCCATCATCTGTAACATGCAATGCCTTCTTTAACTCATACATGAACCACTGCCAACTGTCATTATTCTCTCCTTCTACTACAGCCCATGCTACTGGATACATCTGATCATTAGCATCTCTTCCTATAGCAGCAAGTAACATACCACCTAAAAAGGTCTTCAAGAAGCAACCATCTAGGCAAAGTAGCTTTCTACAACCAGCTAGAAATCCACTTCTAACACCATCAAAACAGATAAATAGCCTATGAAACACTTCTATCTCTCCCTCAACCCCCAGGTAAGCTGGTGTCACTGTCTCTAGTTGAAAAACTGAAGTTGGATTTACTTTCCTTAAAGCCTCTAAATAGGAACCAATCTTACAGTAGTGGTCCTTCATGGAACCATGTAATAACCTATGAGCATGTTGTTTTGCTCTGTAAGCCATCCACATGTTGATAAACAGTTTATACTTCTCCCTGACAGCATCCTGGATCTCCTTGGCAGGCCAGTGTGGCCTCTGTTTAAAACCAGGTAACAATTGTTGTGCTATGTATCCAGCATTTAGTTGTCTATTTTTGTCCATATTTCTTTGACAAGTGTGCTCCTCAACCACACTTTTCACCATATAGCAAACCTTTGTATCATGAAATGAAGCATACACCTTGAATGGGCAACCCTGCACACAGGTTGCACCAATCCTGCCACTCCTATTCCTGTTGCTAGTAGTTATTGCCAAATTTCTACCATTAGCTATTGCATAGTTTTTTATTGCCTGTTTGAAAGCATACCCAGTAGCAAATCTTGTTCCAGGAACCCACTTCCACTTGGTCCAATCTGTTGAGTCAGTTACAACTGGTACATCAATTTTATGTTTCTTACCTCTTATGTCATCCTCCTCACTTTCTCCAGGTGAGTTTATGTCAGCTTCTGAATCTTCATAGCTACTGTATCCACATTCAGTTCCAGTTTCAGCTATTGTTTCAGCAACATGTACAGGAGCAGATCTGTTTTTAGCATCAGTTTCATCATCGAATTTCAATAGTTGTGCAAAGAAGATTTGTTGATCCTGCTGTTGTTTAAGGTTTTCTTGTGTTATTACAGCTGCAGATTCATTCCATTCTTCATCATCTGTATCTGATCCAGCTCCAATGACCACATCTTGTTTTAATTCTTCAACATCTTCAACATCTTCCGGATCTTCATCCACTACTGTTTCCACAAGCTGCTCACCTAACTCATGTATATTTCCAGTAGATAGGTTATGACAGTTATGGTCTTCAGCACTGGGTTGGGCTTCAACAGCCCCTGGTTGGGCTTCATCACCACTAGATTGGGCCTCAGTACTGGATTGGGCCTCAGTACTGGATTGGGCCTCAGCAGAAGTGGATTGGGGTTCGGGTTCTACTCTGGTTTGGGCAATTAGATTATCTCCTACTTTGGAACAAAGACATTGTGGCAAAGATTTGTCAGTAACACATGCATAAATATCCAAGATTCCAGTGAACTCACCAACAATAAATAGCATTTCACGAACATCATCATCATCCTTTATCTGGAACATGTAATCTTCCATTTTTAAATCAGGGGGCCGCCAATAAAGGCTTACATCGTCTCTTGAAGTATATGTGTATGGGTCACTCTTCCTGACCACTTCAACCAGCTCCAAATGTGACATTGTGGCGATTTCAATTTCAAATACCTGAGCAGTACCTCCTTCATACCTTGTTTTGGGTTCAAGGAAGAATTTCCCTCCGTAGTTCAGATTGACAAACATAAACGACCCCATGTAATCGATGGAATCGTCTGCTCCTGTTTCAATCGATGGAATCTACTGGCTGTGTTTGAGTGATGCGTGGAAGATCAAATTGGGGATTTAGGGTTTTGTTAGCGGGAATATATGAGTAAACCAATTAGATTAGGATTTGCCATGTCATTTCCGAATATGTTTAGAAAAAAAAACAGAAAAAGAAAAAAAATTACATGTCAGCGCCACGTCAGTTTTCCGTTAGTGGTGTTAATTTTTTTAACGGAGGGCCCAACAAAAATTGTGACACCCGAGAATTTCAAGGTTAACTTCCGTTAGACAAGTCCGTTAGTTACGATTATAAGTGTTAACTTAAGTAACTAATGCTTAAACTAGGCCGAATACGTCCACGACCTTTGGTTGATCACCGAACCCGTCCATATGTGTTATGTGTTCATCATTGATTGTCTTTATGTGCAATATGATTTAAATACATGACTTATTATTGTGAATAGCATGATTAATTGTAAATACTTGATTATGTGAAAATTGACCTGTTTTAGTAGCCAGCGAAACTAACGGGCGAAACTATAGTGTCGCCCGGTAGCCAGCTAAGCTACCCGTTAACTCGTGACCAGAGCTAGTTTCGCCTGGCCAGCGAAACTGCCAGCGAAACTAGCCCCTGATATAAATAATCCTAATAAACCCTAGTAGCCTCATTTGCTTAAACCACACAACAAACACACACACACTCTCCTACCTCGAGATTTCTGGTCAGCTGAGGATCACCAAGGATTACCAAGATCTCAGCCTTGAAGATCATTCATCCGGATCCTAAGATCAAACCGTGAGTCTCCAAAAACCACCATTCATGTGTTTTCTTTGTATTTCTCTTAAAAGCATGTCTAAATCTACATGAAATCACCTGATCTCTTAATATGTTGCTTGGGAATGCTAGATCTACCATAAAGTCAGAAACTTTACGTGTAAAAACATACCATAATGATGATTTATGCTAGATTAGGTCATTTTAGGTTAAAATGTGCTTTTTGGTGATTTGATGACAAAATGCATGTTAAACGTGTTAAAGTTGCTTGATTTATGTTAGTAAATGCCTATGAATGCTAAATAATGAATTGCATGTAAGATCAGAAGCTGTTAGGTTGATTTTTAGGCAAATCCGTATGTTTTTCGCGACCAGCGAAACTGCGTGTTCTCTGGGCGAAACTAAGTAGCGAAACTATATCTCCTTCCAGCGACACTACCCAGCGAAACTATAGTGTCGCCGGGTAACCTGACCAGACCAGCTCGAACGAAACTACCGAGCGAAATACCTGAACGAAAGTTCAAACCAGTTTCCCTGCGAAACTAGGCTAGCGAAACTGCGTCAGCAGTTTCGGGCGAAACTAGCCTAGCGAAACTGTGTCACCGGGCATTGCCTAGCGAAAGTGCTGCCCGTGCACCTAGCGAAACTGCCTAGCGAAACTGTGCTAGCGAAACTAAGACCTGACCTAAAAACCAAACTTGTGAAATTTGCTTAAGTGTTATGCCATGACTTACATGATTATGCCATGATGAAACATGCTTGATATCTGATTTATATGAACCCTTGTTTATGATCAACCATTGGTGTCGTGTGTCGGTATGTCGAGTCATAGTTGCAACGTGCTATGTTATGGGCCATAGTGACGTTAAGTAAAGATTAGACACGAAACTAATACTTAAGACCTAAACGTGTTCTAGGTCTTCGTTAAACAACAATATTTGGATTACTTGAAGTGTAGCAGTGCAACCAAAGGTGAGTGTCACTAACTTGTTTACCGTGAGCCTGTTTGGGCCACACCGAATAACTTAACGAAAAACAATGCTGAATAAACTCTAGAGTGCTAGGCACCTACTAATGAACAAGAGAACTCGGGAATGCTCGGCACCCACTTGATGAACTGAAGTGTTTTATGGGAAACACTTGTGGACTTAAACAAACTATTTTTGAAACAAAACTGAAAACGTTTTAATATGGCTAGTGTAGGTTAAAGTCTGAACCATATGATATCACATGTTTTCTAAGGATGCCTTATAACTTAAAAGTCCTCAACTAAAATTGTGCCATTAATTTGTGAAAGCGAGGGGATGTTGGGTAGATCTACTGGAGTTTGACAAACTCCGCCCCGTGGCACGGGGAGTGCACGGAGGAACAATATCAGCCTATTTGACCGTAGTCCCGGGGAGGACACGGGGGAGGCAAAAACCGCGATGACGTAGGTCCGCACCGTACGGGATGGCTCGGCCCCCACAAAATAAGTCAGCTTTGGTACAAACTTCCTTAGAGCATGGAACAACGGATTAGCTACCCGCGATATCGGTTGAGTCCTTTAACTTTACGGAACTAGTACATACCCGATGACGTAGGTCACGGACAAACCATTTATAAACTGAGATTTAATTACGAGCATTGCTTTTCACAAATAAATAACTTGTAAGTATACCTTGACACGAATTATGATTATGAGACCGGGCCAATGCATGACAAGCCCACTGTGAACTCACCAACCGTTAGGTTGACACTTGCGTGGTTTAAACTTTTGCAGATCGCTAAGGAGTATCCGCTGGAGGTTGGCATGGCACAGAGGATGTTTACTTTTATTTAAACTAAATTGGGAATTTAAAACAACATTTATGTAAAGCACGTGGTTAGTGCTAAGGACAATTATTTTTCCGCTGCGTATGTAATTTAAGACTTTGATTTATAACTTGTGTTTGAACTAACCCTGATTCGTTTAGTATTTGTAACTATGGTTGTGGATCCTGGTCTAGTCGCACCCCTCGACGGTATAAACTCCGTTAGTGGTAAATTGGGGGTGTGACAGATAGATTGGTATCAGAGCCATAAGTTGCAGAGAACTGGAATCATTTTTGAAAACGATTTGGAAACTGCAACTTGAAAACCTTGGTTACAAAACGAACAAACAAATTCCCAAAGACAAAATTTTTACGTGCCAACCTGGGATACTCGCTCTGCTGTGTAAGTAAAGGCTTAATACGTATGATATATATATATATATATATATATATGTATAGACCGTGTCTAAGTAGTCTAACGGAAAGACCTTAGGAAATTTTCACACACGAATACGAAATGCGACTGCGAATACGCACACTACTCTGGGGAAAGCGACAACGAAACGATGCTACACGCTACGTCCTGATTTCTACTACGACGACTACGCCGACGGTGACTTTTATGGGAAAGCCGACTTTCGACGATAGCTACCTACGACTTTCGACGTTCTCCGACGACGCCTCGATTTTGCACAAAAGTTTTCTGGACTAATAGTGGGATAACGGGAAAATGGTTAATATACATATTATGGGATATGTATAAAATATAACTGTGACTGAACATTGGCTACTTTAACTGTTCAGCAAGATGTCTGGAAGAGGAAACGGAAGAGGCAACATAAGCATGACGCCTGCACAGCTGCAAGCAATGATTACTGAACATGTGCAAGCCGCGGTGGCAGCCGTCCAAGCTGCATATGCCGCA
>JBCNJP010008226.1:0-42882 GCA_039602395.1 Deinandra increscens subsp. villosa
TTTAAATCTAACTCCAGCAACGGTCTGAGCCCATTTTTTTAGGTTTTTTGGTGGTTCTTTTGGTAAAACTTTTTCTTTTCCCTGTAATGAACAAGTAGCAAACAACAATGGTAGGGATCCTGGTGGAGGGATCTTAAAAATAATCTTTTGACCTGCGAGCTTCTCAAGTGGAGGGATCCTGAGGTTTTCAGGACGAAGCTTGAGAAGCTCATAACCTTTTGAAATTATCAATAATATCAGTATCTTTTGGCTTCTCATGTTATGTTTTGTATTGAAATTTCTATAGATAGGGTAAGTTTACAAAAATTATCAAGAAGCTTAAAAATGACTTGTAAGTTGAAAACCATTTGGGATTTAAACAGTTAAATAAGTCAAGTTTCAAGATCAATAAAAACATAAGTCACCTGTCGTTCAAGATTTACCTCAGTCGACTTTTCAATCCAAACAATCATTTCTTCTCCCATCTTATTCGTGATTCCTATAGGAATCATGAAGTCACTACTCTTGGCACTCGTCTCAACTTCCTTGGGAACCTGAAACAATATTAAGAAGCTTCTTGGCCTTCGGCCGAAGCTAATGCTTCCGAAAGTAAAATAAGTTTAAAAATAAGCTGGGGATAAACCCGGGATTCTTGGGACTTAGCCAAAAACTGGGGATAAGCCCGATAAACTTGGGACTAAGCCAAAACTAGGGTCAAGCCCATACGTATGTGACATGAAAATGCCAAAACCTTAGATAACACGTTAGTGTTATAAACCTTGAGAATCCTCGCAGCAGCCTCGAGTAACAAGATTGTCAGCCACCCCTGGAGTGGACTGGTCCGGCCACCTTAGGCATACTGGGGGACAACGTGCGCTACTGGTGAGGGTCGTGCGCTACTGGCGATTACCCAAACTTAGGAGAGGAGTCAGCCTCTCAAACCTTAGAAGGTATGCGGGATACCTTAAACGTAGGAGATGTGGCCAACCTCTAACTGGGGATATACCCAAAATTCTCTAGGATTCTCAAAATCTGCAAAACACTTAACACTTGGTGAGGGGTGGGTGTTAGCTTAGCTAACACCACTCCGATGCTTAAGTCAGTAATGAGTCATAGAAATAATAAGAATAAATTGAAATAGGATTAGTATACGTACCTTGGAGTATTTAAGCGGTGAGGATCCTTGGGATTCTGCCTGAGATTTTCAATAGGATTCTCACATAAAATACGATTTAAGGTGGATGGCATTCCAAGCTCTTGGCAGAGGTTCTCCTTTCATATTTACCAAATGGTATGCTCCTTTTCCTTCTTCAAAATCTATAAGGTAAGGGCCTTCCCACTTGGGTGCTAACTTCCCATCAGCAGGATTGGTAGTATTCTGAAAAGCCTTCCTTAAGACCAAGTCACCTACTTGGAATCTTCTTATCCTGGTATTCTTGTTATAAGATTTTGCTATTCGCTGTTAATAAGATGTCACCCGGATTCTGGCCATATTTCTGAGCTCCTCAATTGTTTCGAGATCCTGAAGGAGGTTCTGGCTGTTAGTTTCAGGATCCTGGCAGCTAAATCTGGCTGTTGGGAGTACCATCTCTGTAGGGATCACAGCTTCTGCTCCAAACACTAATGAGAATGGTGTTTGGCCAGTAGCATTTTTGGGTGTAGTTCTGTCTGCCTAAAGGACAAACGGTAGCTCTTCAGCGCATTTCCTTTTCTTGGAGCCCAGCTTCTTCTTGAGGTTGTTGATTATGATCTTATTGTTGGATTCTGCCTGCCCATTAGCCTGAGGGTGGACATGTGTTGAAGTGATCATCTTGATACCCCAGCTTTCACAAAAACTTGTAGTTCTTTTGCCTATAAACTGGGAGCCATTGCCGCATGTGATTTCTGCCGGAATCCCAAATCTGGTGAGGATGTTCCTTTTGATGAAGGATATCACTTCTTTTTCTCTCACTTGAACATAGGCTTCTGCTTCAATCCACTTGGAGAAGTAATCCGTCATGGCAAGAATAAACACCTTTCCTCCAGGAGCCTTTGGTAGCTTGCCCACAATATCCATGCTCTACTTCATGAATGGCCATGGGGATACTATAGGATGCAGATGCTCAGCAGGTTGGTGGAGGATATTGCCATACCGTTGACAAGCATCACATTTCTGAGAGAAGTTTGCGTCATCCTTCTTCATAGTTGGCCAATAATATCCGAATCTGAGAATTTTAGAGAACAGTGCCCTGCCCCCTGTATGGTTCCCACAATCTCCACTGTGGATGTCTTCAAGCACCTCAAGAGCTTCTGATTTCTCTAGGCACCTTAAGTAGACACCTGCAAGAGATCTTCTATATAGGTACTACCTTTGTGCGAAAAGCCCTGGGGTTTTCGCCCTTCCGAATCTCCCCATCTTTGAGATATTTCTTGATTGGGTAAGGCCAGGATTCCTGAACGTCTTCAGGACTCTCAACGTCCGCGCCTACGTTATTGTCAACAGCCTGAGCTTCCTGTAGAGCTATCGCTTGCGTCAGGATGTGAATTATTGGAATCTTGACATCCTTAGGAATCCTGAGCGATGAAGCCAAGTTTGCCAAGGCATCGGCTTCTGCATTATCTTCTCTTGGTACCTGCGAAATGTTAAACTTTTCGAAAAATAGAGATAACTTTTTAACAATTTCAAGGTATTTGATCAGATTTTCTCCTCTCACTGCATAAGAACCATTAAAATGGTTAGTCAATAAGAGAGAATCAATAAACACTTGTATGGACAGGATTCCCATATCCCTATCCAGCTGTAATCCAGCAATCAAAGCTTCATATTCAGCTTCATTGTTGGTAGCCTGGAATTCACAGGATATGGATAGAGGTATTATGTCCCCCTGTGGCAATTTTAGCATGATTCCCAGCCCTGTTCCTCTGATATTTGAGGAGCCTTCAGTATAGAGGATCCAGTCTTCCTTGAGCTTCTCAAGTTGCTGGACTTCCTTTTCCACTTCTGGTTCAATGTCACTTCTGAAATCCGCCACAAAGTCAGCTAATGCTTAGGACTTGATTGCTGTTCTTGGTTCATATTTGATGTCATAGGCACTCAGCTTGACTGCCCACTTAGCCATCCTTCCTGACATTTCCGGCTTCTTGAGAACTGCCTTGATAGGATAGTTAGACATCACAATTATAGTATGGGTTTCAAAATAATGTCTAAGCTTGGTGGAAGCCATTATAAGAGCTAGAATTAATTTTTCAAGGTGAGAATACCTGGATTCTGCGTCTAGCAGAGTTTTACTTACATAATATACCGGATCCTGCTGACCTTGATGGTCTTTTACCAGAACTACACTGATTAAGCTTCCGGAAACAGCGAGATATAGATATAGTGGCTATCCATCTTCTGGTTTCATTAGCAACGGGGCTGCTGACAGGTAGTCTTTTAGGCACTTCAGGGCTTCTTGAAATGAACCTGTTGAGTACCGCGATTCTTCCTGTCAACCTTTGTACTTCTTTTACATTTGATGGGGACTTCAAATTTAGGATTGCTTTGATCTGTTCTGGACTCGCTTCGATTCCTCTTTCGGTAACCATGTATCCTAAGAATTTTCCAGCTCGCACTCTAAAGTGGCATTTGGTGGGATTGAGCTTCATATTATACTGATCAAGGATATCGAAGGCAGTTTGGAGATCCCTGATGTGATCTTCAGCTTTCTTGGATTTTACCACCATGTCATCTATGTAGACTTCCATCGTGTCCCCAGTTGCTCTTTGAACATCATATTGACGAGCCTCTGGTAGGTGGCACCTGCATTTCTTAAACCAAAGGGCATAGCAGTGTAACAATATATACCTGTTGGAGTCATAAATGCCGTATGCTCCTGATCGCATGGTTCCATCTGAATTTGTTGGAATCCTGCTAAAGCATCCATGAAGGTGAGCATCTCGTGACCAGCCGTGGCAACGGATCCTTAGGACAGGCTTTGTTCAAGTCTGTGTAATCGACACAAACTCTCCACTTTCCATTCTTCTTCTGGACCACCACCACATTTGCTAGCCACCTAGGATATTTAACTTCTCTAATCATCTTGGTTTTGAGAAGCTTGTCAACTTCCTCCTGGATGATTTTATTCTTCTCTGGCGCGAACTTCCTCCTTTTTTGCTGTATAGGCCTGAAAGAAGGATCTAAACCAAGTTTATGAGTAATTACATATTAGGGATACTTGTCATAACTTCATGCTTCCAGGCGAAAGTTGAAGTTCTGGCTTTGAGAAGCTGAAGTAATTCCTGCTCAACATTTGCTGGGATTCTTGTTCCCATGAGCACCTTGATTTCAGGATTTCCAGGGTCTAGAGGCACTTCTTTGACATCAAGCTCCCTGTCCTCCTGTACTTCAAGTGCTCTTTTCTGTAATTGCTATCCTTTCGTCACCTTAGTGGTGTTCTTCATCGAAGTAGAGTAACAGTTCTTGGCTTCCTGTTGGTCACTTTCAATTCTTACAACTCCCCAAGGTGTAGGAAGCTTGATACACTGGTGATAAGTTGAGGGAACTGCCTTCATCTCGTGTATCCATGGGCTGCCAAGAATAATATTGCAACAAGAGAGAGAATCTATAACACAGAATTTTTGCATAGAGTTTACCCCCTCTATATATACCGGCAACCAATATCCCCAACGGTGCTTTTAGTTTCACTGCTGAAGCCAACTAGGACTGAGGATCTTGCAACTATTTCAGTTTCTGGGATCCCCATCTTTTTTAGCACATCAAGACGGATTATGTTTACTGAGCTTCCATTATCAATCAGGATCCTGCGAATAAAATGGTTAACAATATATAAAGTAACCACAAGACTATCATGATGAGGATCCTGAACATGAGAACGATCACTCTCATCAAAGGATATGAGTTTGTCTTGAGTTAGAGTGGACGTCCGGACATGTCTGTCACCCTGTTAAGATTTGGATTCCTTAGCATGCTTTTTGGCTGATGAATACGAAGTGCCGCAGATGTCGGAGCCTCCTGAGATGAAGTTGATTATCTGGGCATCCTGTGGTGGAGAAGCTTCTCTCTGAGGCACCTTGTCGGCTTCCTGAGTCTTGACCTTCTTTCTTCCTATCAATTCTTTAAGATGCCACTTGCTGAGTAGATAGCTGATTTCCTTTCGGAGTTCTATACATTCGTCTGTTAGGTGGCCAAAATCTTCATGGAAGGCACACCACTTGGTCTTGTCTTTCCAGGATCCTTGCTTGGTATGCTTCCTGGGCCATCTTGCTTTTTCACCTAGGTCCTGCATAGCACACATCAAACACCAATATCAACTGAAAAACAGTATTCAGATACCTTAGGGTACTCCTCATCATTATCGTCTTGGTCAACAACATTGACATTGTGATTCTCCGGTTTGGAGTATGGACGAGATCTATACGGCTTCCCGGGGGATTCCGCCTTTTTGCTGTTGGGATCATATTTTGGAACCTCTAATCTTTGGTGGATTCTCTTGTCATCTTCCAAACGGGTAAATCTCAAAGCTCTGATGCGTACTTCATCAAGGTTCCTACAAGGAGCCATGACAAGGTCATCATAGAAACGTGAATCCTTTGAGAGCCCCATTTTAAAGGCTTCTACTGCTGCTGCCATATCCAGATTAGGAATCTTAAGAGGTTCTCGTCCGAATCTGGCAATGTATTCCCTGAGAGGCTCATCTGGCTTCTGAATTATTCGGTACAGGTCACCTGTGAGCTTCTCAAAGGTCCTGCTGCAAGAAAATTGATTGTTAAATAGGTTAACTAAATGAGAAAACGATGTAATAGTGCTAGGAGGAATGCTCAGTAGCCATTTCATGGCTGGTCCCGTTAAGGTTGATCCGAAGCCTTTGCATAGACAGGCTTCTTTGAATTCTGTTGGAATAGGATTGATCTCCATGCGCTCCCTGTAATGTGCTACGTGTTCTACAGGATCTGTGGTTCCATCGTAAAGTTTCATACTTGGTGTTTGGAAGCGTTTCGGGATCTCCACTTGGGAAATCGGCCAAGTATATCTAGAGATTTTGTGGCTTTACAAAGGAACCTCGGGAATGGGTTTCAGGATCCCTGGAACATTTGATATCATTTCTTTCAACTTCTGGAGCTCCCTAGCGATACTTGGATGAATACCTGCATCATAAGGAGCACCCTGGTTAGAAACGATAGGAATTGAATTGGACATATTACCTGGGCCAGGATTCTGGACTGGGATCCTGGGATTATATCCATAGCTCGTTGGGATGCTCGGCTCTGTAGTGGCTGCTGTTTGCATGGGGATGACGTCACCATCATGTACTTTTGAGGAGCTGGTCTTGAAGATTCCTACAGAAACAGAAGGGTTAGAGTATGGATATCCCTGGGGATCCTGGCTTGGATTCCCAAAAGAAAAAGGATATCCTTGAGACGGCGAGGTTGAGGTCCCCAACAGTGGTGGAATCCAAGGACCCTTGTAGCGTGACTGTGAGGATTCTAGTGGAATAGCTCTTGAGAATCCAGCACCACTAAGTTCAGTTTAGAGTTGATTGTTCAAAATACAATTTAAGTCGAGTTTACTATTCGACTATTCAACAATAGTCAAGTTGAGTTTAAGGTTGACTATTCAACAATAGTCAAGTTGTAAGAGCATAATCACTAATATATATCGAATAGCTAGCTAGGCTATATACATGAAGCTTCGCACGTTGATGGTCACCGAAGCTAACAGTTGTTTACCGTTTGCGCAGTTTTGCCTTGTTGTGTTTAGGACGAATATAACACCCGTTCGATATCCGATCGTGCCAGAGCGACTGACCCGGGTGGGGTTTGTCAGACCCAGTAGTACTACAATATATTTCCCGCTATCGTCATTAATATTAACGGTACCATAGGAAGGACTTTGTTGTATCAGTGTGCTACAAGTACTTCAAGTGATATATAAAAGTCTAATTATCTCAGTTGTGTAAATCATGCATGTTAATCTCCCCCAACAGGATTCAAAACAGTAAAATGGGGCCGTGAAACTCACCTTAGGTTGCTCAGCAAAGTTTCCAGACAAACAGTTAATTCAAGTAGCAAGAACGAGTCATGTGCAAGCAATCAACCACCTAACGAGCATTCAAGTATAAGTGTGTGTTCTATAAACTATCAAGTCTAACGTAAACGATAAAAACGAAGGATCGTGGAATTCAAAACAAGTCGAGGATGGCACGTGTGCCAGATCCGAGCGATTATCGTAATAACGCGAGAAAATACAATATATACCAATATTATATATTTTCTAAGTTCAAAGGTTTCAAAAAAATAAATAAATATATATATATATATATATATATATATATATATATTTAAACCGAACGTGTTATAACGTTAATAACGGGTTGCAAAAACGAGATACATATTTATAAAATTTCATCGAAAGGTATCTAATCGTTTCAATAAACCAACCTCATACGTATATATATTAAATTACATGAAAATATATTTATTTTACCCTTTTACTTAACACCATGATTCTCGAGTTTTAATATATATATATATATATATATATATATATATATATATGTATTTACACATATAGAATTATTAAACTACATTTTGGTTTAAGACATCAAGGTTTACGGGTTTAATAATCAATATACAATTGTACGGGTTAAAACATTCGCAAGAAATCTACATTTTGATCCACTAGGAACCCTGAAATCACAATAATGTTAAAAAAACAGACAAGGTGAGGCCGCCTGGGGTCGAACCCGCGACCTCCCCTTCACTGGTTCAGTGTCATAACCACTAGGGCAGTGTTGCGATTGTGTCAATGTTCGGCCAGGAATCATTTTATGCGATATAGGGGCTGGAAACGAGTTAAGAGAAATAAAAACAAGAATTATGCAGAGTACGGGGGTTGAACCTGCGACCTTAAGGACATCAAGCGGAGGTTTACCAACTGGGCTACCCGGCCCTGTGTGTTATAACCCGAGATTTTATCTTAATAACCCATGCCAGCCGCGAGTCATCTTCTTCATTGAAGAACTCCGGTGGCCGGAGTTTTATTCCGGTCACCGGAAAATCGTGAAAACACAGAAAACACAAAAAAAGTGTGCGATTAACACAGGAGATGAGTTACCTTGAGTCGGAGATGAGATACAACAAGGTTTAGACACCGAAATCGAGCCCGAAAGTTCCGACAATAACCCCGCTTGTTACTCCAATTCCAAAATTAAAAGCTCCTGTTCGATCAGCGTCGAGAGGCGATTCCAGTGGATGCAAAATGGGAGTGGATGGTGCAGCGATTGGCCGGAATTTTGTAAATTTCAGTGACGTTTTGGTGGGTTTTCTTCGCGACGGCGGGGAGAGAACGAGAGACGAGAGCAGAGGCTTGTATGATTGCAATGATATTCTCTTATCATTGACTCCCAATTGATAACCAAGAAAAGAAACGGTCGATTGTGAATTGAATCGGTCGAAACCGATGTACAGTCGCGAATTCGGTTACAAACGTGAATTGATTTCACGTAAATGTTCCTTGATTGACAATTGACTATTGACACATTTAGTCCCTCCTTAACTTTTAAAAATGACACCAGGTTTAAGATAATTACAACAATAATCCTTACTAGTTTCGTAAAGGAAAAGAGATTTAGAAATTGGCGGAAAGGGTCCCTCAAGGTTATAAACCTCTAACGAACTCTAACGGAGTTAACGGGAAATGTTTCTAACAACGAATATACGAGGAGTGTCAAAATATACCAAACGTATAATGTTTATAAAATGTATAAACCTCATTTTATTCATATGAAATCATAGAATTATAATTCCACCATTATTTTTCTAAAATCATATAAAATCACAACTTAACTATATATAATAATTTATATTTACTCATCTTAAATTCTCATAAAATCATAGACTTTAAACTTATAACTTATGTATATTTAAGTCACATAAAGCCATGAATAATAGCTTGTAATTAAATCATTAGGTTACATATAAATATGATTGAGATCTATATAAATATATCTCACAAAAGTAAATGTTTAATTATTACATAAAATGACATAACGTCACATGAAATCATAATTTATGATGTACATAAAATCGAGAATATCAAGCGTCTAGACTTAAGTGCATGCTCGTTTAGTGATTACTACACAAAACCCTAATTGCTAATGTCAACGCAGATAAGCACATAAATGTTCACACAATATATAATACGTTTTACGTTCAATTAATGTCAGAAAAGGACCTGAAAAGTCGGATTGTCACACTCTGCATCTTTTTCCTCAAAAGAGACTTGAAGTCTTCAGCTTCCCCTAAGCTTGTGAGCATCTTCTTTGAAAATCTTTTAGAAGCTTGTAATGAAACCAACAACTTCCCCTGAACAGTTGCTTTTCCAAATAGAAGTCTTGTCCGGCTGATTCTTTAACTTTGAGCAGCAGCAACATCAGCAGCATCTTTCTATCATCAACCTGTCTGACACACATTTAAAAAAATATACTCCACCAGACATTTGATGACCGGCCTTTGGGTAAGAGGATAATTAACATTGTAAAAACCCAATTATCATCTGTTCAGTTGATGATAATATGTATTTTAACCAAAAACCTGAAGTTAATTATCATCTGTTCAGTTGATAATAATTAACTTCCCCTGAACCCAAGACCTCTAAAGACTTCCCCTTAGCTGATAACTTCCCCTCAGCTAAGGACTTCCCATGATATAATACATATTATCTTCGAGTTCCCTTCAGATACTATGTATTATGGAAGTCTTTTCATTAGATAATAAGTATCATCCTCGAGTTCCCTTCGGATAATACTTATTATCCCCTTCTCCTTCCCCTAAAAATTTGTCAAGATCTGCAGGGGGCATACTGTCATGCATCAAAACCCATGAAAACACATTTTGACTTCTCAAATTAACCTGGCCAAGACGTCAACACAACCAAAAAGAACTTAAAGAGTCACACACGAAAGATAAAAATAAACAAATACTTACCAATATCAAACATGAGAAAGTTTACAAGGGATCAACCCATATGAATCTGACTGAGGAACCCTTTTCAGCTTTAGTTACTCGGCTAGTCCAGGTGATTACCGGTATGTTTGTCCGCTTTAAACTCAAACCCGTTTGAACCCAACCAAATGCATCATGCTAAATAGATTACTAATTACCAGCATGTTTAATCGTCCCCACACCCAATTGTACATAGCAAAACCTACCCAACCTCAGAGTTTATTGAGGATTCGCAAACCCCCAACTTGAGGAACCATGCAATACCGTTATGACTACCACTTATTTCATTAATCATCAGTCGGTGATCAGGTCGGCCGCATAAGCACGCAAAGAAGACCAAACTGAATAATTATTTTCTTTTCTTTTCTTTTTCTTTTCTTTTTCATTTTTTTATTTCTTTTTCTTTTCTTTTTCTTTTCTTTTCATTATGTGGTGTAGTCATAACAGCAGAAACATGGCGTGTGAGAGAGTGAATACTAGGTATAATTACCACTCTCAACCCGTTTTTGCTGGGACTCAGTTTTTTTAAACCATGCAAACTGAGATGGGAAACTAAACATATATATATATATACTTTAAGTTCATTGTACTTACATTGGTGGTCATAAGATTAGGTCGAGCCTACCGAGCATATCACCGTGGAGCTTGCTTTTCACTTCCGCCTTACACGTGTCAGTCATCTCCAATCCGGGCTTCCCTCCCTTCTCAGAAACAAAACACAAACAAACTATTAAAATTTGAAAAGCACACAATTTTTGAGGGGTCAACTTTTTCTTCATCTTTACATTTCGAAAATTGAAAAGCACACAATTGAAAAACACAGTCGTAAACTCCTCCGGATCGTAAACTTAGTCGTAAACACTTAAAAATCCAATCTTGAAGTCGTAAACTCTATTTTCTCAGTCGTAAACACTCAAAGTTCGAATCTTGAAGTCGTAAACTCCAATTTCCAGGTCGTAAACACTAAACTGATGAAGAACACCGATCGTAAACACCAGCAGATATCGTAAACACCAAGAACAGCCCAGAAACTCGATCGTAAACCTGAAAAACTCAAGAAAAACCCACAAAAACCGTTAGATCTTCTTGAATCAATATCATGAGAACCGCGAAACACTCGTTTCTTGGCTCTGATACCAATTGTTGGTCCGATATCAACAACCGTTCACGATATTCTATCAATCACGAGTGCAGAATCCAAGTGATTGATTGATTCAAGATAAGAGATGAGAAGAATACCAAGAAAACGATTAATAAACGATAAAAACCTAATCTTGCACACAAGATGAACTTGTCGGGTACAAATCTTGTAATCGTAAACAGATCTCTCTCTCTAGTTTAAGATTACGATCTTAAACTCCCTTGCGTTCTCTCTCAAAAATCGTAATCTCCAGGGTTGACAAATGAGAGGTCTAGTGGGGTATATATAGTCCCCTATTGGGTTTACTATTGGGCCCCTTTTAGATCATAAACCCAATAGTAAACCCAAGCCCAACCATAAACTAGCCTAAATACAATAACCAAACTAGCCTATGATTCTAATGAAACCTTCTAAGCCAGCCTAACTTATTTAATATTGCAAGCCTCATAATCTAGCCTTTACACTAAACACTTAGGAAATGTTTATAGACCTGTTTTGATGTGGTTGATGGTTTTAAATTACCAAGTGTGTCAGTAGTGGCTTATCTTGCAAAAATTGAGGTTTTCGCGTTACCGAAGTCACAGTTTTTGTCCGGTTTGCTTCTAAAACATTATTGTCCATTTTTGAACTTCATGAACCATTTTTATATATGAAAATGATTCCGTTTAAGGTTCTGGGCCAGAATCTTATTTTGTTCAAAAATACTAAACGTTTTAGTTCGAAAAGTCACGTTATGGGTTTCGAATATTCCGTTTTTGAACGTTTAATGGTTCGGGTTTAAATGTGACTTTGAAAAATGATTTGATAACTTACTAACACACATTTTATAGGTCTCAAACACATCATAACGTTAGTCATATTTATTTTCATTAAAAATCCATAACTTACGATTTTTAAGTCATAAAATAATCATTTAGCAATACCTTAAAACTGAACCAGTAGATGTAATAAAACTAAAACCAATTGCTACTTAAGATTACCAAATTGCAAATCGAGACATCTCTAGATTTCATTTGGGCACGGCCATGCAAACATCTTAATTAGTCCAATGAGGGGCCCAGTGGTATCTGCTTCAGCACAAAGCTGAAGGAACAAATCCTCTTGACTACACGTGTCAAGTCACATACTTCACTACACTTACTGAAAATAGCCCTTTTGTACTACCTTATTCAGGATAGTTAGACCTATATCAAGTAGGTGCAATCCATACATGCATGACCTGCTTGTATCTCAAGTCTAAGGATAAGTAAAGCAACCATTTACGAATTTCACTCAATGACGACGATCCATAAAGTGACAATTCGTTAGTGGGTCAGTCCAGTATGCATCCAATGAATACCATGTGAGTTTGGTGGGACCATCCAAACCAATCACTCAGATTTTGTCTTAGTTTAACTATACTCCCATATAGTTAATCGACAATGGACAATTTAGAATACTTGACAAGTACTCAAGGATTAAACATGCAAATATAGGACACAACTTAACCATTAAATGAAATCAAACATATCAAATACTTTATTTCATTATATAAATAGAAATTGCTTAATGTCCTTTATCCAAATACCGAACATCAGACATACATGATTTAACTAGCTAATTTAAGTCCCATGCCCTCGGCATGCCTTTCAAGCTTCGGCCTCGACAAAGCTTTCGTGAAAGGATCAGCTAAGTTAATATCTGTGTGAACTTTGAGTAATTTGATTTCACCTAGTTCGATCTGCTCACGAACATAGTGATATCTCCTGGCATAGTGTCTGGCGCCCTTCTGAACTCCAGGTTCTTTGGCGATGACTAATGCACCCGAGTTATCGCAGTACATGTCAATAGGCAAGTTACTTGTGGGGACAATGTCTAGCCCACTAATAAACTTCCTTATCCAGACAGCCTCCATTGCAGCTTCCGAAGCAGCAATGTACTCAGACTCTGTTGCAGACATAGCAACTGTGGTTTGTTTCTTGCTTTTCCAATCCACAGCGCCTCCATTCATAACGAAGACGTACCCAGACTGAGACTTCGTGTCATCTCTATCAGTCTGAAATCCAGCATCACAGTATCCGGTCACTTTGAGCTCTTGATCTGGATTTCCCCCATATACCAAAAACAAATCTCTAGTAGCCCGTAGGTACTTGAGAATGGTCTTAACAGCAGTCCAGTGACTTTCACCTGGATTCTGTTGATAACGGCTAACGATATTCTGCGCGAACGCTATATCGGGTCTAGTGCATCTCACCGCATACATTATAGATCCTACAGCCGAAGCATAAGGGACTCTTTGCATACGCTTCACCTCATCAGGTGTAGAAGCACCTTGTTTGACCGACAGACCAAGTCCTTCCTGCATTGGTACTATACCACGCTTGGAATTCTCCATCTTGAATCGCTTCAAGATCTTATCAATATAAGCACTTTGACTTAGTCCAATCAACCGCTTAGTTCTATCTCTATAGATCTTGATTCCAAGAATGAATGCTGCTTCTCCCAAGTCTTTCATAGCAAAACACTTTCCAAGATGGGATTTTACATCTTGCAACATTGGAATGTGTTTTCCTATTATCAATATGTCATCTACATATAAGACAAGGAAAGTAACATTACTCCCACTAGCTTTGCGATATACACATGGCTCATCGGGATTCTTGGATCGAACCGAAACCTTTTGATTTCTTCATCAAACCGTTTATTCCAACTCCTCGATGCTTGCTTTAGTCCATAAATGGACCTTTGAAGTCTTGCATATCTTGGTTGGGATGTTTTGGATCAATGAACCCTTCAGGTTGATCCATATAGACTTCTTCATCCAAGTAACCATTTAAGAAGGCAGTCTTAACATCCATTTGCCATATCTCAAAGTCATAGTACGCTGCTATGGCTAAGAGAATCCTAATAGCTCTAATGTCTGCTACTGGTGAAAAGGTCTCATCATAGTCAACGCCAAAACGTTGAGTATAACCTGTCGCCACGAGACGAGCTTTATAGGTGTGTACATTTCCATCCATGTCGGTCTTCTTCTTGAAGAGCCATTTGCTCCCAACGGTTCTAGCGTTAGGAGGAAGATCAACCAGGGTCCAAACGTGGTTATCTTGCATGGATTTCATTTCCACATTCGCAGCTTCAAGCCATTTGTCAGATTTCGGATCTGATAATGCAGCTTTGAAGTTCGGAGGTTCATTGAGATCTCCAGATACGTTATCCTCGGATTCGACTAGACCAATCCATCTATCCGGTTCACGTACGACCCTTTCGGATCTACGAAGTGGAATCGCAACATCATCGACTTGAGGTTCATCTCTTGAACAAGCATATGTAACTGAACCAAGTACATATAACGTATTGCTCCCATAAATATAGTAACTAATAGAACGCCAACTAGTTTATATAGTTAAATATTTAAAACGCCATTACTCAATAACTTTACACGACTATTTTAATAAATTTAAGATAGAGTGAATTTCAGGATTTCTACTTATGTTCGTGGTACATTTGTTTGATTACTATCCCAGGATGTAATGTTCTCTGAATTTATCTATCTACCTAATCCCAGCATGCACGGATACCCTGCATGCTAGGGCAGCGTTACTAATCTTTTTATTTGACTCTATGTGATTAAGCCAGGAACGAGGAGATGGATAACGGTCATGTGGACTCAGTCAAAGTCAGAAGCACGTGTGGAAAAGGAGACCCGCCACCAAACTCGGCCAAATAACGGCCATAAGTCGTTGGAAGGGAGATCCCTGGAATCTCAGAATGATAGTTAGGAAAATGTATGTATTTAAATGCGACATAGGTTTCATTTTAGACACTCTCGATCACCTGTACTCACACTACCACTGAGCAAACAAGCCGCAAACTCTTGTACTCGGATTATTTTACATTGGAATAAACGGGCAACGTGTTTTATCGTTGCCAAGGGGTTAAGGGCTTTTCCCCCTTACAAATCTCGGTATTCTTAGTTGCATTCAGGGAAGTTATTATTCGTGTTTCCACTTAGCCTATTCAAACCTTGAATTTTGACAAGCAAGTCTGATTTCATAAACTTAACATCCAGGGCACCATACCTCACAAACTAAGTTGGTTACTAAATTTAGCCTTACAATTTTTAGCCAAAACAATTTGGCGCCCACCGTGGGGCGATTCGTGTCAATCGTTTTCCAAACTCTTGCTAGATTCATTTCTAACTTGATTTTTACAAAAATCTATCAAAAAATGGCAACACAACCAAGTACCTCGAATGCGACTACCCCTGCGAGCACCTCTTCTACAACCAGCACTATCCTTCCTCCTCCACCGCCATGAGTTACCACATCAACAACAACTACCGTGAACCGCAACACTAGCTGGACGGTCAACCAGGGCATCATTGGATCGGGACGTGGTGGAGAAATCCCAGTATTGGTCTCCAGTGATGAACTTCTCACCATGTTCGCCAAGGTGCAACATTACATGGAGCAACATCAGAAAGTAAATCAAGACATGTTTGGAGAGGTAGCTAGGTTGAGGTCGGAGATGAACATGGTGGATCATATACCCGCATCTTCTATTCACGCTAGGAGGCTACAATTCAATAGTCCTGGGAATGGGTCTAGCTTGGCAGATGACATCCTAATTGAAAACCCAAGACCGGCATTCGCTTCTGCTTACACCACCCTGGCTGACTGACCTAGAGTGTCTACATTTAGGGATTCCAACATGAATCATGGGAGTACAGCTACCCAGGATGCCGGTAACATCCTTGGGACTCCTAATCTTAATGATCATACTAATGAATCTGTGTAGGAAGCAGGTCTTAGCCCAACAGTGGCTAGGGAGCTCCAGAAATTGAAAGAAATGAACTCGAGTGTCCCTGGGGTGGTCTAACCTATTCCTGAAGTAGCACCGTCGAGTCATCGACTTTCAAGGTTTGCTCCCCCAATATGTGATGTGGAAATACCCAAGAGGTTCCAGACTCCCAGTATGAAGTTGTACGATGGCACAACTGATCCGGAAGAACACGTGGCTTAGTATATGGAGAGGATGGAAGTGATGTTCATGCCTCCTGAAATCAAGGAGGCATGCCTATGTAAAGGTTTCGGGTCAACACTCACAAGCTCGGCCTTAAAATGATTACTGAGTGTCTCACCCTTTTCTATCACATCTTTTTCTCATTTAATTAACTTATTCAATAACCAATTTTCTTGTAGTCGCAGTTTCGAAAAACAGGCGAGTGATCTTTACAGGGTTACCCAGAATGCTAATGAATTCCTAAGGGATTATGCGAACATGTTTGGCAGGGAGGCCTTGGATATCCCAGTATGGACATAGCTACTGCTGTTCAGGCATTCAAAATGGGTCTCAAGAAGGATTCACCCTTCTATGAAGATCTTGTGATGAACCCCTGTCACAGACTTTTAACGAGTTCTGTTTTGCTACTGATGTTGCAGGTGTGATCAATGCTATGCAGGAGTTGGGGGACAAAGCCAGATGCCCCAGGAAGACGGATAAACAAGCATCCTGGAAGGATAAATCCAAATGGTGCGCTTATCATGAGGACTTTGGCCATATGACGGAGGATTGCATAGCTATGCGTAAGGAGATCAGTTACCTGCTGAGCAAAGGCTTCCTGAAGGAGCTCTTGGGATGAAAGAAAGAGAAATCCAAGGGCACTGACCAGCTTACAAAATCCAGGGGTGCTGAGCAAACCCAGGATGCAGACAGATCATGCGGACACCCTGAGCGGGCAACATCCCCTTCCCCGGATGTAAAGGTAATTTTTTTATTTCTGGTGGATATGATATATGTGGTACTTCTTATTCTGCAGCTAAGAGGCACGCAAGGGAGACCAAGTCAGACCTACCCAGGAAGTCAGTCAAAGCCTGAGTACAAGCGGATGTGAAGGTCATAACCTTTGGTGAGGATGACAGGTGCAACGTCATGTACCCTCATCATGATGGGCTCGTAAGCACGCTCTACATAGCCAACCATTTCGTGAAGAGGATCTTGATTGACGGGGGCAGTTCTGTCAACATCATTCAGCTAGAAACATAGACAAAGATGGGAATACCTCAGGATGAAGTCATTGCAAAATCCATGGTCCTCGTAGGTTTTAGTGGCGAAACGAAGAACACCCTGGGTGAACTCGATGCAACGCTTTTGTGTCATGGATGCTCCGTCCGGGTATAACATCATCCTGGGCAGACCCTGGATTCATGACATGAAAGCTGTCCCCTCGACATACCATCAGTGCGTAAAGTTGCCGACACCCTGGGGAGTGGTCACCATCCATAGCGATCAACAGGAAGCAAAGGACTGCTACACATCGTCTATGAAAATCTCAGCAAAGGCCCGTCAAGGATAGAAGTTAAAGAAGAAGGCCAGGGATGTCATAGAGGCAAGGGAGCAGGATGTCAAGCAAATAGTCTTGGATCCCTTGAATCCTGGGAGGAAATTGTCTATTGGCAGCAACATCCCTGACCTTATTGAAAAAGAGTTGGTGGAATTCCTCAGATCCAGAATGTCAACATTTGCATGGATTACCGAAGACATGACAGGTATATCCAAGGATGTTATAACTCATAAACTTGGTATTGATCCCTCTTACAGGCCCGTTCATCAAAAGAGAAGAAAGTACGCTCCTGAGAAGTATGTGATAATCCAAGAGGAGATGGACCGTCTATTGAAGAATAAGATGATCAGGGAAGTCAAGTTCCCAAGATGGTTAGCCAATGTGATGGTAGTAGAGAAGAAAAATGGCAAATGGAGGGTCTGTGTGGATTATACAGACCTGAACCGTGCATGTCCTAAAGACCATTTTCCCTTGCCACACATTGACTCCATGGTAGATGCAACAGCAGGTCATGAAATTTTAACATTCATGGATGCCACTTCAGGATTTCAATAGATTCAGATGGAGCCAAACGACCAGGAGGATACAACGTTCATTACGCCCACAGGTAATTATTGTTATGTTGTTATGCCCTATGGATTGAAAAATGCAGGGGTGACCTATCAAAGATTGGTGAATATGATGTTTAAGAAAAGCTAGGAGAGACCATGGAGGTATATATAGACGACATGGTGGTGAACTCCCTGAATGTCAGCACTCATATCCCGGATGTTCAAGAATCTTTTGACATCCTGGACACGTACAATATGAAGCTGAATCTAGAGAAATGTCATTTTGGAGTGGGAGCTGGTAAATTCCTGGGTTACATGGTAACCAAAAAAGGAATTGAAGCTAGTTCAGAACAAATTCGTGCCATCATGAACCTAAAGTTACCTGAATTAACCAAGGATGTACAAAGGTTGACAGGTCGAGTTGCAGCCTTGAAGAGGTTTATTTCCAAATCCTCAGAGAGATGTCGAGATTTCTATGACATCTTGAGGAAGAACAAGAAATTTGAATGGACGTCCCTGCATGAGCAAGCCTTCCAAGATTTGAATGCATATCTATCTTCTGCACCCCTCCTAATGAAGCCGAATCCAGGGGAGCCGTTATCATTGTACCTTGCAGTTTCGAGGAATACAGTAAGTGCAGTCCTAACCAAGAATGCAGAGGGTCAACAACACCCAGTGTATTATGTAAGTAAGAGTCTTCTTGACGCTGAATCCATGTATTTACATTCGGAAAAACTTATACTAGCCCTAAGTATGGCTTCTACTAATTACCCTATAGAGTCTATTTTGAGAAAACCTGGGATGTCAGGTAGGATGGTAAAATGGTCCCTGAAGCTGAGTGCTTACAACCTGGTCTATGAAGTGAGGACATACATAAAATCACAAGCTCTATCAGACTTTGTGGCTGATTTCAGTAGTGACATCCAGAATGAAGTAGATCAAGAACTCCAGACCTTGCAGGAAGAAAAATTCTCAGGATGTTGGAACCTATTTATGAATGGGGCATCCAACGTCAGGGGGACAGGCCTTGGAATCAGACTGAAATCGCCACAGGGGGACATAATACCCCAGGGTGTTAGGTGTGAATTCCAAGTGACCAACAACGAAGCGGAGTATGAAGTCCTAATTGTTGGCTTACAATTAGCCTTGCATCTTGGGATCCAGAACATCCAGGTATATGTTTGTTATACCCTGAATTCTCGGCTAATAATCCAGGGGCAGGTGTTACCTAGGAATTGTGTGACCCTGGATGTTGACAGGTAATGTTTGATGACCCAGGATGATTAACATCAAACGGGAAGGTTTACCTTTATTTTATTTTTCACTTATATGATCTAATCCAAGGATTGCCCTTATTTTTACAATGAGCCAGCATGTGGAAATGACCCTGTATGCTAGGATTTCGTTACTAACATGTCTCGTGCTTTAATCTAAGTGACGACAGGTTGACAAAGTCGCTTAAACGGTCGAATAAGGAAAGCTGAAGACTCATTTAGCACGTGGTCAAAGTCGGTTGGCTGGAAACTCGGTCAACTAACGGAAAGAGACGTTGGAGGGAGGATCCCTGGAATATCGGAAGAACAGTTGAAGACCCCTGGAATATCGGACGAGTCATTGCAGCTCTCGGATTATAAATAGGACCTTTAGTCGTTCATTTTCAGCTCATTCGAGCTTTACTGATTGTATTCTCGTATTATTCTCTCTGCAAACACATTGTACTCAAGATTTTTCAGTGATCAATAAATTGGTAGCGTGTGTTATCGCTACCCGGGGTTTTTATGCCGGCGGCGCCTTAGAGACATCTAAGGGCTAAGGGCTTTTCCCTAGTCAAAATCTCGGTGTTCCTACTTACATTTCTGGTTACATTTGTGTTGATAAAGTTTCTCAACAGATTTCATAAATAAACCTAAGTTTTTACCCAGGATTCTAGTTATTTGTCCCTGGAATTCTGCTGTTGTCCCAGGATTATTTCAAATTGTTTTCACATCTGAATTTGAGACACCTAACCTCACATTCAAATTTGGTTCAAACTTTACTAAATTAACTTAAGTAATTTTTAGCCAAAACAATTTGGCGCCCACCGTGGGGCAATTGGTGTCAATTTTTTGTCAAACTCTTTTCAGATTTGTCCTAAACTTGATTTTTGCCAAAATCTATCAAAAAATGTCAACACAAATGAACACCTCGAATGTCTCGGTTTCTGCTGTGACTGCTTCAACAACTGGAGTTAACCAACCGGGTCCAAGGACCAGTATTGCGACAAGTGGAGTCACTTCATCGGCTCCAGGGTTTAATGCCTCAACCTCAGCTACGCGCAGTGACGGACCTGTGGTCAACCATGAAGTGATCGAAACTGAAAACATCCAAGAAGACCCTGTCTTAATATCTGACACTGATATCCTAGCCACGTTCGGTAGGTTGGAGCGCCACATGGAACTCCAACAGAAGGTGAACAAGGAATTCATGGCTCAATTGACCAGCTTGAGATCAGAGTTACCCAGAGCCACGACGACTCAGCCATCACCACTCGATCCCAGAATTCTGAATTTCGATACCCCTGGAACTAATTCCAGGGTACATGAAGCTGTCGCACCACTGAACTGGAGATCAACATCCTTCCCTTCTCAAATGGCCCATGCTGATTTATCAAGAATGACTACCATCAGAGAACCGATCACTAATCCTGGGACAAACATGCCCCAGGATGTTGGTAACATTCCTCAACCTTTCACCCATTATTCCAATACTAACAATTCTGTGCAGGATTCAAGAATAAGCCCATCTGTGGAACGAGAAATCCAAAAGCTCAAGCAAATGATCTCGAGTGTCCCAGGAGTTGTGCAGCCAATCCCTGAAGTTGGGCCCTCGAGCCACAGGATGTCCAGATTTGCTCCATCAATCTGTGACGTGGAAATTCCCAAGAGGTTCCAAACACCCAGTATGAAGCTTTACGATGGCACCACAGACCCAGAAGAGCATGTGGCGCAATACCGCGAAAGAATGGAGGTTATTCACATGCCACCCGAAATAAAGGAAGCTTGCCTTTGCAAAGGGTTTGGCTCCACTTTAACGGGGGCAGCTCTCAAATGGCTCCTAAACATTCCTCCCTATTCTATTGCTTCATTTTCACAACTAGTTAATTTATTTAACAGTCAATTTTCTTGTAGTCGTAGTTTTGAAAAACTAACAAGTGATCTGTAACATATGTAACTGTAACCAAGCAGACTAAATATAGCCATGAATCGGGATCCTGATGCATATAGATACAAATGGTCCACTGGGGGCAAGAATTTCCAGGAACATTTGGAACATTTCGTTTCTGAGCAGAAGAGCCGTTTTCAAGTAGTGTTCGATCGATTACGTATTAATCCATATTCGATTGATTGGTCTGAGGTTATCGACAAAAAAGATTTGTCTAAGCCACTTCGTTTCTTTTTGTCTAAGTTGCTTCTTTTTTTGTCTAACTCACTTCCTTTTTTGTTTGTCAGTTTCGGGAATATCCCCATTCATAGGTCCGAGATCTACATCTATGAATTGAAAGGTCCGAACGATCCACAGTTTTTAGAATCAATAGGTCTTCAAATCGTTCATTTGAAAAAATTGAAACCCTTCTTATTGGATGATCATGAGACTTGCCAAAAATCGAAATTCTTGATTAATGGAGGAACAATATCACCATTTTTGTTCAATAGCAATACGTAACTGAACGAAGTAAGCTACCAATAAAAATGGCTAGGTGGTGTATTGTGGTATTGAACTCAAACTATTAAGACTATCTTCAGGAGTACAAGAACTGTGAAAGCCCTGATACGACTTGAAAATACGTGAGCGGTGGATCGTCTACTCGGTTGTATCGAAATCAATGTAAAACGAGAGTGAACACAAGAGTTAATACAAAGGATTTGTATTAGACCACAGAGAACCACAGAGTACAAGATCTGACTAGAAGCTCAAGAACTGCTGAAGAAAACATGAGACAACCTATTTATACTAGACCCAAACATGCTCAGCCGAACCTCAGATTCGGACATGTTCGGACGTGTCCGAACTTGGAGTTCGCCAAAGGTTTGGACACCAGCAATCTTGTATTCGATACTTTACATGACGATCAGGAACCATGTATCAACAAATTTGTTGCTAGTTCAAGCGAAAGTCACTCTATTCCACTTCAGGGTCAAAATTTGAAACAAAACAATTATTTTCCACAAAGATTTTCAAAATCACCTGAAAGAACTAGGTTGGTCAACCAAACTCACAATTCAACCAGTGAAATGCCTAAGAAAGTGACCAACAAACAAAGAAAATTCAGGGAATACAGGGAAAGAAAAATTGCTGAAAGGAAAAACAGCAAAAGTGAAAGATTCTATCAAACGAGCACTCAATATGAGAACTTGAATTTTGATAACGATGATCTGCTCACTGAAGCTCCAGTTTTAAATACTCTAGTACTCAAGGAATACAAGTATAATGATGCTTATGGCAGATCCAAGACCACTCAGGCTCGGGTCCCCTATAGAAATTTATCAATTCTTGTATGTGCAGGTGTAGAATAAAGGCCAAAATAGCCTATGGGTAGTAGACAGTGGATGCACTTGCCATATGACATGGAATAAGCAAATACTAGAAAATACAAAAAGAATTAATGGAGGACCACTTGCCTTTGGAAGCACAAAAGGCCATATCTCAGCACAAGGAGATGTGAGTAATGGACTGGTAAGCTTTGATAGTGTCAATTTTGTTGATACACTAAATTTTAATCTTCTCAGTGTCTCACAGATGTGTGACAAGAATTTAAATTTGATGTTTAATAAGAGAGAGGCCATAGTTCACAAACCTGGTGTTAAAATTCCTGATGAGCTAATCATACTTAAAACACCTAGGAGAGATGGACTACACATCATGGATATGTCAGTTGCTGCACCCTTATGTGGCACTGCCTGTTTCATATCCAAAGCCTCAAGTGATGAGTCTGATTTGTGGCATAGGAGGTTAGGACATATAAATTACAAGAACATGAAGCGAATTGTCAATCTTGGCTTCGTCAAGGGTCTCCCTAATAAGCAGTTTACATGTTCTGAACACTTTGTACCTTGTCTCAAGGGCAAACAACACAGAACCTCTTTTAAGCAAAAAGTTGAATCTTCTATCTCACAACCTCTAGAGCTACTTCACATGGATATCTTTGGTCCAACTAGAGTGATGAGTTTAGGGAAAAGGTCATACTGTTTTGTTATAATTGATGATTTTTCTAGGTACACTTGGGTTTTCTTTCAAAAAATCAAAAGATGAAACTGTTGAATTGTTGAAAACCCTTGTGATCAATTTAGAAAATCAATCCAATTTTAAAGTTAAAACGATCAGATGTGACAATGGCACTGAATTTAAAAATCATGTTTTGAATTCATTTTGTGAAGAAAAGGGAATTGTTAGACAATTTAGTGCTCCTAGAACTCCACAACAAAAAGGGGTTGCAGAAAGGAGAAATAAGACACTAATTGAAGCTGTTAGGTCAATGTTAGCATACTCCAAACTCCCTGTGATATTTTGGGCAGAAGCAGTGAACACTGCCTGTTATCCCAAAACGGATTTTTATTGTCAGAGACAAGAACAAGAAATCCTATGAGCTTTGGAGAAAAAGAAAGCCCAATATTTATTTCTTTAAGGCATTTGGATGTCCTATTACAATATTGATAACCAATGAGCTATTGCCCAAATTTGTAGAAAAGGCAGAAGAGGGATATTTTGTTGGATATTCTGGTATGTCCAAAGCATACAGAGTACACAACAACAGAACAAAAATTGTTGAAGAAACAATAAATGTGTCTTTCAATGAAAAATCTTCAAACAATTTTGAGTCTCAGCCCACTTGGTTATTCGATATTGATGCACTAACTATTGCTTTCAACATAATTGTTGAGAAACCTGTGAGTTCTTCAGGTGCAAGAACATAATCATTACAGGTCAGCTGATGAACATTGGAAGAGCAACCATGCTGGAATCAAGAAGCCAATCTTCTTCTCTTCAATAAGCATCAAACATATCTTGCCAGGAAATGGAAACAAACCTTCTAAAATAGTTCAAATTGATACTGAAACAGTTCCGGTTGAAGCCCACGCGGAACCTGTTTCTCCGGATCAAGTTCAACAGGAAAACTCCATTTCAGAAACTGTCGAGAACACTGATTCAGGGTCAAATGAACCTGAAAAATCAAATCAAATGAGCTTAATTTTGAGCATTTGACTCACAACTCAGAAACTAGTTCTCATGAAACAGTTGAAGTTTCAGATCATGTGTCACACATTGGTGATGTTGAGCTTGATCACATACTTCCTCGGCTCAATATACCCTCAAATGGAAGAAGCCACAAATTCACTATGCATTCTAGACAGAGTTCGCTAGATCATCCTTTGGAATAATGTCATCGGCTATGTGTACAGCTATGTTGACAGAGCTAGACGTACGTGTCAGCGGACTGTAGTACGTATTGCTCTTGTCAACATTGCTGACACATATCCGATAACATTTTCCAAAGGATGATTCTTGTTGATTCTTCTGTCTAGAAGCATAGTGAATTTGTGGCTTCTTCCATTTGAGGGTATATTGAGCCGAGGAAGTATGTGATCAAGCTCAACATCACCAATGTGTGACACATGATCTGAAACTTCAACTGTTTCATGAGAACTAGTTTCTGAGTTGTGAGTCAAATGCTCAAAATTAAGCTCATTTGATTTGATTTTTCAGGTTCATTTGACCCTGAATCAGTGTTCTCGACAGTTTCTGAAATGGAGTTTTCCTGTTGAACTTGATCCGGAGAAACAGGTTCCGCGTGGGCTTCAACCGGAACTGTTTCAGTATCAATTTGAACTATTTTAGAAGGTTTGTTTCCATTTCCTGGCAAGATATGTTTGATGCTTATTGAAGAGAAGAAGATTGGCTTCTTGATTCCAGCATGGTTGCTCTT
Organism: Deinandra increscens subsp. villosa; assembly: GCA_039602395.1. Lineage (NCBI taxonomy): Eukaryota > Viridiplantae > Streptophyta > Magnoliopsida > Asterales > Asteraceae > Deinandra > Deinandra increscens. The sequence goes on from JBCNJP010008226.1 coordinate 24,936, forward strand.
CCAATGTTCATCAGCTGATCTGTAATGATTATGTTCTTGCACCTGAAGAACTCACAGGTTTCTCAACAATTATGTTGAAAGCAATAGTTAGTGCATCAATATCGAATAACCAAGTGGGCTGAGACTCAAAATTGTTTGAAGATTTTTCATTGAAAGACACATTTATTGTTTCTTCAACAATTTTTGTTCTGTTGTTGTGTACTCTGTATGCTTTGGACATACCAGAATATCCAACAAAATATCCCTCTTCTGCCTTTTCTACAAATTTGGGCAATAGCTCATTGGTTATCAATATTGTAATAGGACATCCAAATGCCTTAAAGAAATAAATATTGGGCTTTCTTTTTCTCCAAAGCTCATAGGATTTCTTGTTCTTGTCTCTGACAATAAAAATCCGTTTTGGGATATAACAGGCAGTGTTCACTGCTTCTGCCCAAAATATCACAGGGAGTTTGGAGTATGCTAACATTGACCTAACAGCTTCAATTAGTGTCTTATTTCTCCTTTCTGCAACCCCTTTTTGTTGTGGAGTTCTAGGAGCACTAAATTGTCTAACAATTCCCTTTTCTTCACAAAATGAATTCAAAACATGATTTTTAAATTCAGTGCCATTGTCACATCTGATCGTTTTAACTTTAAAATTGGATTGATTTTCTAAATTGATCACAAGGGTTTTCAACAATTCAACAGTTTCATCTTTTGATTTTTTGAAAGAAAACCCAAGTGTACCTAGAAAAATCATCAATTATAACAAAACAGTATGACCTTTTCCCTAAACTCATCACTCTAGTTGGACCAAAGATATCCATGTGAAGTAGCTCTAGAGGTTGTGAGATAGAAGATTCAACTTTTTGCTTAAAAGAGGTTCTGTGTTGTTTGCCCTTGAGACAAGGTACAAAGTGTTCAGAACATGTAAACTGCTTATTAGGGAGACCCTTGACGAAGCCAAGATTGACAATTCGCTTCATGTTCTTGTAATTTATATGTCCTAACCTCCTATGCCACAAATCAGACTCATCACTTGAGGCTTTGGATATGAAACAGGCAGTGCCACATAAGGGTGCAGCAACTGACATATCCATGATGTGTAGTCCATCTCTCCTAGGTGTTTTAAGTATGATTAGCTCATCAGGAATTTTAACACCAGGTTTGTGAACTATGGCCTCTCTCTTATTAAACATCAAATTTAAATTCTTGTCACACATCTGTGAGACACTGAGAAGATTAAAATTTAGTGTATCAACAAAATTGACACTATCAAAGCTTACCAGTCCATTACTCACATCTCCTTGTGCTGAGATATGGCCTTTTGTGCTTCCAAAGGCAAGTGGTCCTCCATTAATTCTTTTTGTATTTTCTAGTATTTGCTTATTCCATGTCATATGGCAAGTGCATCCACTGTCTACTACCCATAGGCTATTTTGGCCTTTATTCTACACCTGCACATACAAGAATTGATAAATTTCTATAGGGGACCCGAGCCTGAGTGGTCTTGGATCTGCCATAAGCATCATTATACTTGTATTCCTTGAGTACTAGAGTATTTAAAACTGGAGCTTCAGTGAGCAGATCATCGTTATCAAAATTCAAGTTCTCATATTGAGTGCTCGTTTGATAGAATCTTTCACTTTTGCTGTTTTTCCTTTCAGCAATTTTTCTTTCCCTGTATTCCCTGAATTTTCTTTGTTTGTTGGTCACTTTCTTAGGCATTTCACTGGTTGAATTGTGAGTTTGGTTGACCAACCTAGTTCTTTCAGGTGATTTTGAAAATCTTTGTGGAAAATAATTGTTTTGTTTCAAATTTTGACCCTGAAGTGGAATAGAGTGACTTTCGCTTGAACTAGCAACAAATTTGTTGATACATGGTTCCTGATCGTCATGTAAAGTATCGAATACAAGATTGCTGGTGTCCAAACCTTTGGCGAACTCCAAGTTCGGACACGTCCGAACATGTCCGAATCTGAGGTTCGGCTGAGCATGTTTGGGTCTAGTATAAATAGGTTGTCTCATGTTTTCTTCAGCAGTTCTTGAGCTTCTAGTCAGATCTTGTACTCTGTGGTTCTCTGTGGTCTAATACAAATCCTTTGTATTAACTCTTGTGTTCACTCTCGTTTTACATTGATTTCGATACAACCGAGTAGACGATCCACCGCTCACGTATTTTCAAGTCGTATCAGAGCTTTCGGTTCTTTCTACTGGTCGGAGATCACTGTTTTTCAGAGTTTTGAGTCAAATAACAAGATGTAACTGAACCAAGTGTATGAACACATAACATAACCAGTAGATGTAAAGGTAAGGCCAATGCCTTTGTTTTCCTACTAACTCTGTAAGCAATATGAGCATCACTTCCTTTCTTCAGCTTCACATATTTAGAATTAACCAAAACACGAACAAAAGGATCGTTCGGTTCAGACAAATCCTCAGAATCAGCTCCAGTTTCCATGAAATCATCATCAGATTCAGACTCATCAATCAGGGTATTAACCGCTGGTGTCTCAGTCACAGTAACAGTAGCTGAGACCACCGGTTCTGACATCGGCGGTTGGGAAACAACTGGTACTGGTTGCGGATCTTGATTCACTGGTTCCTGTACTATTGGAATCTGCCTCTTAGGCCTTTTTACTCTTCCCTGTTGAGGTATCTGATTCTGCTCTACAATCCAACTATAATCCAACTCCTCGGAATCACTTCCATCATCATGCCGAGATGCACCTGTAACTGGTGCAATATAATTGACATTGGCAAGATGGCCAATCAATCTTTTCAACTTAGGCTGAAACTCAGGTGCCTTCTTCTGATATGTTGCTAAAGCTCCAACACTTGCTTCAGACATGTGTTTCAGTTCCATTCGATGAGCTGCATTCTTTGTTAACGTCGGATATAAATCATTAAGAACCATTTGGATGAATCTGGGATATATTGCAGCCTTCTTCTGACGTTGTGTCAGATTGTCTCTCATATAGTGAAATATCATCCCAGATATGTTGTAAGGTCTATTCAACACCAACGCGTTCATCAATGACAGAATTATCTGCTGAACTTCATCATGCCCAGAAATTCTATGTCCCAAACAAACCAGTAATACATGTGCCAAATACTTGTACGGGACACTCAATGAAGACTTGTATATCCACTCCTTGCTAGGATCATCAGTATACCAGATACGCTTCAAAAATGCCACGTTATTTTCATGAGGAAACTCAATTCTGGCATTCGGTGAATCAGACTCTAGATGCAACACCCTACGAATATCAGCTTCTGAGATCTGAACTGGTCGGCCTTGTACTGTTGCAGCAATTCTAATCGGTGGATCAGAAATAGTATGAGCCGTACTCCAGAACTCCAAGATTATATCTCTATAAACATCACACTGCTGAGTAATAGCATGATGAATTCTTGAACGTCTCAGAAAATCAAATATTCCCGGTCCTCCAAATTTATCAAGTTTGCTTCTCGCGACCCCAATGTGTGCACAGATGTTATGTTTATCACCAATCTTTAAATCATTGGCCATATCTGAAAACACATAAAAGAAAACATTCATTAAATTCAATGTGATTAACAAATATCATCATCAATTTTGTCAAATCATTGTCGTTTGCGTAAACGAACAACATTTGTATCAAAATTTTGAAATCGCCGAACTCTGTCCGATCTCCCTCCGAACTACAAAGTTCGGAGCCTCCGAACTCTGAGTTCGGAGCCTGAAGAACTCCGAGAGATTTGAATCTCAAAAACGATGAAAATGACCAAATCAAACAACACCAAATCACACACACCGTCGGAATATGATAAGAAACACATAGGGTTCAATTTTAATTGATAAAATCACAGATTTAATACCCTATTTTCAGATCTATAAACTGTTATAGTCCGAACACGTTTTCTTGCAAAAAACCTCACAAAACCAGAGTAAAAACACAAACCAATAGTACCAGTGCAATCGGAACTTCAAGATTTACCTAGAACCAGTCTTTAAATCGCCAAAAACACGTTAAAAAGAAAATTGAAAATTTGGGCAGAGGTTCGGTGCACGTTCGGAGTTTACAGTAACAATGACCTCCGAACTTCACGATTGGAGTATTTATAGCCTCACACATTCGGACCTCCGAACTTCAAGTTCGGACGAACAGTGACTCCGAACCTCCCCATCGGCCAATCCCCAAACCTTGTCTGATTGTGGAGTTCGGACCTCCGAACCTCACTAATTAACACCTTCGGACCTCCGAGCCTCACATTCGGCCGTCCGATCTTCACATTCGGTCCTCCGAACTTCACGTTCGGTCGTCCGAACTCCAAGTTTGGAGATTTGCAAATTTTTCAAAATACCCCCTGATTTTGATGAATTTCTCAAATTGAACCTCAAAAGTTTTTCAAATTTACCAAAAATCTTAAACTTCGTTCAATTTTCTGATGAAATTTCTGGAATCAAATCCATTTGGTTGTTTCCGGCATAATTGGTAATCTTTCACCAACGGTTGATCGAAAATAAAACAGAATTAAAATCTTTTTGATTTTTATAAACTTTCAAACACACTAAAAATCTTTTTGAATTTTTCTAAAATTATGCTAAAACACACCTAAAATCTTTTTGATATTTGTCAGATATTCAAGGAAACAAACACACAGAACTAAAATGAAATAACTAAAACTGATATAACTTAAATATTTTTGTGAGAAAGATCCAGACGCGAGATCATATCGGTCAAATATGTATCAGACACACTTCAATTTCATCTATAATCAGCATGCAAGTCAAGTTGGCAGCAAATACAACTTTTCAGTTTATTTCAGCTTGGGTAGATCAATTTTTATAGCTTTCTGATATGTTAAGATGAATTAAACAAGCATTGATAATATGAAAACCCACGCAATCAGAGCAATACGTAACTGACGAAGCAGATAACAAAACCATGTATTGCTTCTAAGTTTTATCAAGTCTAGTCTATCCTAAAGAGCAACTTAGGACTTAGCTATGCATAAGGGTCTAAAATACATGCCTAGAGTTGTATTGCAATAAATAAAAGATGGAAAAAGCTTTGCTTCGGTCTAGCATACAGAGTTAAGAAGTCTACTTTAGGATCCACAAACTCAGTTGATAGCTTTAGTTTAGCAGTGTGAAAAAGTTTAGCATGTAAAAGTTTAAAAATTTTGACACTTTTTTAATTGAATACATAATAAAACATGCAAACTACATGCGAGTCTCCCATCCCCCCACTTAAAATCGTACATTGTCCTCAATGTACTTGAGAACCCTGCAAAACATAACATAAAAGAGAAGGGAAAAGACGAGCCTGACTGCTAGAGGATTGTGGAACATGGCTTCTTCATTAACCCTAGTAATTGCTTTCCCGATCATTTCCTACCAGATCTTTGGTCTTTGATTCCTTTGCAACTTACAAGACTCAATAGAAAAACATTACACGCAAAAAGGAAAATAAAGTATTACCCAAAAAATAAATAAAAATAAAATATTCCATTTATTTAATCAATTATATTCTTATTGTCATGCCATTATTCAAACAAACATTCAAAACATATGAAACAAGCAATCCAAGTCACATAAGAAGTCTAAATAAAGATAAATACTAATAATCATAAATGAAGCACAAATACTTTAATCATCCCTATGGTGGTGGGTCCTCTTCTGGTTCACTCTCTTCATCATCAACATCTATCTGACGAAGAGTCTCTATCAATTCTTTAGCAGGGGCTTGACCATAGTGAGGAGGAGTTGGAGTGGCATTAGCACTGGGCTTTGGAGCTGTCAAATCATCGACTCGATTGACTAGGCCTTGTAAGTGGTAACCAACAATATCAAGCCTATCTTGGATATCGAACATGCTATTATTCAGCTTTCTGTAGTTGTGAGTCATGTCCGTCTCCATTTTATCCAAATGCTTGCATAGATGCACAAAAGCTCGAGACACCTGAAAAATCTTGTCTTTTTGTTCCACCGGTTGTATTTCCCTGGGCCTTCCTCTCCTTCTGTTTGAAGGACCCGCTTCGTGATCGTAACTCATCACGTTGGTAACTTCAACAACAAGACGCTTTCCTTTCATCTACGAGAAAACAACGAGACAATAAAAACACAAAAGAACGAAAATGCACCTGGCATCACGGCTTGTTACCGGCTAACGAGTCATTAGACCAAGCATTCTGTAAAGGATTTCGTCACGGCCCGTTACAAGGTAACGGGTCGTATCGGGCTAGCTTTTGAAAATTTTCGAGAATTTTTTTTTGACCAGAACAGTACATGATCAAAACTAGCAATTTAGTGCGAATTAGGGATGGGAACTTGTTACCATTCCCACACTTAATCTTTTACAAGATCATAATTGAAAAATTTAGAATCAAGTGTGATGATCATAAAGTTTAATGGAATGGAGAACACAATAGGGGGTAAAGAAACAATTGTGATCTCAAGATAAAGCAGAAACTTGAAAAGAATTGAAAATCGAATTGTTCTTTCTCGGAAAACAAGATAAAACGATGAAGAATAGTGAGATTCGTACCTTAGATCGATCAAGGATGCCCCAGGAACCGTACAATGCGATTTAGGGTTTTGAAAAGTAGTATGGATAATTCTATTTGTAAACTTCGAAAATAAGTCGGTAACGAGCCGTATCGTGGATACAAGCCGTTAGGTCATTATTTCGTTACAGGCCGTTACGATGCTAGAAATATAATTTTCACAAAACCTCTTTTCGTGCAATTTTAAGCAAAATTGATCAATTGAGGTAACGAAATATGAAGAAAGAACAAATTTAATTGAGCAAGTCAACTGAATTGATGGAATTCGAAGAAGAACTTAAAAAACTTCAACTTACGAAAACGAAAAATGAAAAGAAATGAAACGATCGAAATTGGGTTGCCTCCCAAGCAACGCTAAGTTTTTATAGGGTCTTCAGCCAGATCCACCTTCACTCAGATTTTTGGAGAGTGAAGGCATGAACACACTATCTCGTCAGGTGGTTTAATCTTTGGGTTTTGAAATCAAGGAGTGGGTTGATGTGTTCAATACTTAACAAGCTAGGAACTAACATTGTTGGTTCAGATGACACCCTTTGAGGGATTTCAGATAAAATTAAAGAAGAAACTGACTCTTTCAAGTTAGTGTACTACATGAAACACATGGTCTCCTCTTTATCTTTGAAGATGAGCGCCTTGAGATTGGTCTGCATTGGCGTAAATGAGACTTCATTCTCACCAGTTCTCAGGGTGATGCGCTCAGCTTCCAGATCGATTAGTGCCTTGGCAGTAGCCAGAAATGGACTTCCTAAAATGATAGGATGGAATTTATTAACAGGAACGTCAAGCACTATGAAATTTGTTGACTATTAAATCTTTAACAATCCCCTTGAGATTGATATATGATTGGTCTGCTTCTTAAATACTGAGACTTATTGGCTGTAATAGACCTAGCTCGAGCTCTTTATATGTAGAATAATGCATAGCGCTTATGCTAGAGCCTAAGTCTGCCAATGCATCTACGGTGGATGAAGATTCAAATCCGCAAGGAATAATGAAACTGCCCGGATCCCTTCGCTTTTCTGGTAGTTCAAAAGTAGTTTTGGGTAAAGAGGCCCGAGATGAATTTTTACGATTAGAAGAAAGATACTTGAGAAAGGAACCTATTAAGAGATAGCTTTCGTAGGAAGGTGAGATATCTTCTCCATTAGCGTCGCGTTTAAGAATGAGATCAAGGAACTGTTGATATTTATGCTCTTCTTCTATGTCCTCCTTGTTATCCTCATAATATTCTTCCAAATTGTTGATACATGTAGATGGCAAGATGCTGGATCAGACAAAGACTTAGAAGAAATCAAGAAATTAAGAAGAAACCCTAGTAGCCGAACCACATCTGAACCAGGGACGAACTGGCAGCCGAACTATCAGTCCGGATGATCAGGTATCTATATATAGTTTGATAGATTAGAAATTTTATAACGTTTTGCTTAAGTGTGTGTTATCAAAGGTGTATTGCTCTGAGTCTTTGTACCTCTATTCTTGAGTGAAATCAAAGATTGATTTTATTTACCTTGCGTTTGATTGTTTTGTTTACACGAATGACATGAGTTGAGCACGATCCACCACCGTACGCTCTTTCAAGTGGTATCAGAGCTTTTTGGTGATTGCTCAGCTTGATATCTGTCGTTTGTGTTGATAAACAAAACATTTTTGGAGTTTTTCATCTCATCTTCATCTCTAAATCGTTCATTCTCGAAATTCTGATAACTGTTATGCATTTTACACTTCAAAATGTTCATATTCGAGTCCTACAGTGTTGTTTGATCATTTCATTGCTCGAAAATTCCATTTTCTGAGAGCTCGTGAGTCTGCCAAATAACCGTCATCCGAACCTGTAGTTTGCCTAAAATAACCGCTCTGAACCTTCAGTTCGAGTATAGTTCGTATCCTCTTCGTCTGAAATTCTAGTTTGTGTTGTGTTCGGATGGAGTTCATCTGAAGTTCGTCTAGAGTTCGGATAGGGTTTGGACACTGTTTACTGTGTTGAGTTCGGAAGGAGTTCGTTTTAAGTTTCAGTTCGGATAAGGCTTGGAAGTGTGTAGTTTGTGTTCAGTTCGTATCAAGTTCGCCTGCTTGTTCAGTTCGTCTGTAGTTTGGTAGCAGTTCGGACAACTGTTTTCAGTTCGTGTGCAGTTCGGATAAACAGAAAATCAAGTTTTTAAAAATATCAGAATTGCAAGCCTTTGCCGCATCGTATATGCAAACTTTGCTGAACTATGATAATGAGATTGGGACAAGCCAAAAGGTTCCCAAGTTGTTGAAACTTGAAGACTACCATAACTGGAAGAAAAGATTTGAAGCATATGTTGGGACTATGGATTGTGATCTTTGGATTGCAATGGATGCACCGTATGTCTATCCGGTTGAAAATAATAATGTCCCTATCATGCAAAGGAACCTGAATTTGACTCAAAAAGCTGATTACACACGGGAACAAAAAGCTAATGGGATTCTTACTCAAGCTTTACCAAAGGAATTGCTACATCAATTCAAAATGTGTAAACATTCTCATGCTTTGTGGACGACTTTGAAAGAACGATGTGAGGGAAATGATCAATAAGCAATACGTAACTGAACGAGTAGAATGCAATAAAAAAAAAAAAAAAAAAAAGGTGTTGTGAAGCAAAACATTGCCCTTGCCCCAACATGGCTATTATGTATTGCTAGCGTTCTAATAAACCACAAAATAGGACACGTTATAGTGTCCTAATAAATCACAAAATAGGACACTTTATAAGGTTTTAAGATGCATACATTTTATGACACATATTAGCGTCCTAAAAAGTGGATAGATCAAATAGTAAATCATCCTTATATTGGTACCACAAAAATGGTCCCAACATGTCAAATGATGATGGGACGTCTTATTCATTTGTAAAGCATATGAGCATACCTATTTTAAGGACGATTACCAACATCCTTAAAAGTGTTCTCATTAAACATGATTCCATAAATACAAATAAGATACCATCAACTTATCGATAGATAAACTTCAACTAGTGGAATAAATAAAGTTTAATTATCATTGAAATAAGTCATTTCGATAACAAAAGTATTAAACAAAAAGTTATAATATTATTATCCAAGATCTTAACATTAAACATGAAACTTAAAGTAATGAAAAACACTAGAAGAATATAGTCTTCAGTCATCATGCATCCTTCTCACTCGTCACAAACTACCTACAAATTAACCATATATAAGCTTAAAGTTTGTTATAAACTTAATAATATATGACAGGTTTAACTATAATGACATACCGAAATGAAAGAACATGGTCATGCTATAGATGCACCAATAGCAGCTTGGATTGTGTCCAATGACCCATATGGTCTAACCAAATTTTCATCTCTTTTCACAGCTTTTCATTGTTAATTTCTAATAGGGGACCTGCAAGATTTAAAGAGTTTATATTAAAATATTCAGATTGAAGTAAAGAGTGGCAGACAATTGTTAGGAAGATTGAGAAACAATTATGCCACAATTCTCTGACAATTGTAAAGTATAGTCCACAGATATCAGTAATCATTTTACCTGTAGCAAGCTTATTAGTTCCAAATTAGCACAGAGCGCATGTAATCGAGAATTATACCTACATAGCAAGCTTATTTCCAACATGTTTTCCACCATTGATGGCATTTTATTTCCAACATGTGATCCACCATTGATGATATTTAATTTTTGTACTGGTAGAGATAAATTCCTAGTCAAGGAGGATGCATAATACTTGAAAATTCGAAGGATTTGAGAAAGGTTCGGCACACCTACAAATAAAAATCATCAATAAATAATCGGTATTTACATCTTGACGCTACATGTCCAGTTATTGGTACAGTTATAGCCATTATGTCATACATATATATACTCGCAATGAAAAGATTTAGGAAATGCAAATGCGGAAAGATTCAATTTCTTTTTACGCCTTTGTAATGTCTATCTAATGACTTCATACCTTATAATCATGCTCCCATGATATCTAAATTATAATTTACTACACCATTGTTATGAGCGAAGCCACTTAACAAATCTCCTAGGGATGACAAAGAATTATTATTACTGCTTCTACAACTTTAATCTGACTTCCTTAGCATCACTCCTGTATTGATAAATTTGTTCTATTATCAAACTTCAAACCTACCTACACACTCATTTACGTATGAAGTACGTAAACCTATTTTGTTCATGATGACAAATAAAATACCTGAAGTTCAAGAATGGAGTATTAATTACGTTGACTTGATTCCACCCATTTGTATATGTTAATATGGTGGTAAAAAAAAGTTAGAACACTTACCACTGGAGAGCTGATTTGTGAAGACTGGACATTTTTTAGTGAAGCGCAAAGGAATACCTAACGAAATTAAGGCATAAGAAATTAGGGTTCTAACGTTGGAATATGGATTTCAAGCAAAGTTTGGAATACTTACAAATTGAGGCTTGCACAATCAAATTATAAGGAGATTAAAAACAACACCTTTATGGCAATAAATTGCATTTCAAATACAAATTGATTGAAAATAAAAGAGGCGTAGGAGTATCAACCGCATGCTCATTAGATATCGAAAAAGCATCATATATACAAACAGAAATAAAGCTTACATCTCAAGCATTCTGATTAAATCGATCATCTTCAACCTTCAAAATCAACTTTAGGTTGCAAAAAGAAGACCAGGTTAAGTGTGATTTATATCAAACAACCAAGAAACTGAACAATTAGTCAATGAGATAAAGAGGCGTCGATGAACGCTTGTTGATGTCGGCTTCGAGATTACCTATCTGAACGAAACAATCAAAGAACAGTATTTTCATGAAAGAAACTATATAAGATAAAGATCGATAGAAAGATTATTCCCTGGTAGCGATGTGTTGATCAGCGATCTCGAACCGGAGAGACAAAGGAGAAGAGAGTTGTGAAAAAGGGAACGACGCTGAGAGTTTTAATTCGATTGAGAATTGAGAGTGGGAGCGGCACGATTTAGGGTTTGTGATTAAAAATAGGAAGCATCATGTTGATATTAGGTTTTTCATAAAGGGAATGGACCGACGAAGATGGGTCGGGTTAAAACCCGAAGATCCGCGTGAAAAAATTCTGACCCTTTTGGCCCTCTCGTTTTGGCGGAAATTCGACCTAAGAAAGAATGTAGGCTTGACATGTGCGTTTTTTTGGGACCAAGTGGGTGGGACTAACTTTTCTTTTATTATATAGTATAGATATATAATAATTAAACTAAACTTTTATGACTTAAATATCAAGTGTCCTATTAAGTTATGTTACCATACGATTCCGACAAATAAGGGTCCTATTACATTGATCTTTTGACTGAAATTCCAAGTGTCCTATAAGGTTATGCTATATTAGGACCCTCAATGATCAAGTGTCATATTACATTACCACATAATAAGACATTAACTAGTAAACGTCCTATAATGTACTTTATTAGGACCCCAAATACTAAGCGTCCTATTAAGTTATATGATAATAGGACCCTAAATATTCATCCGTCCTATTACATAGTTTTTTAGGACACCAGTTTAACTCCATATAATATAATAGGACCATGAACACTCATTTGTCCTATTAGATATTTTTTAAGACACTATTTTAATAGTGTCCCACACGAAAGGTCCTAAAAACCCATTTTTGTTGTAGTGCTTGAACCCTACCAGTATAGAGTTGGGTAATGCAGCCTGGAGTGTCCAGTAGGCCTTGTGATCATATTCAAGCTCAGTATAATCAGCTTCAACATATTTGTCTAGTGGTTTTGGTATGTACACTTCGGCATCATCAGCAGATTGAACAGTTGGACTGTAAGGACCTACAGTCAACCTGTTCCAAATGCGTCTGTCTAGGCTTCTAACAAAACCTTCCATCCTGAGTTTCCAAGTATCAAAGTCATCAGGAGTGAAAATTGGTGGTTTGTTAGAGCTACCATTTAGTGAACCAAGAGTTAAGTCAGTCATTGTGAAAAACAGTTTGTAAAACAGAAAAAGCTTGTAAAAACTCAAGTGAGCAAGTAAAGTATCAACTTTGAAGCACTAGAAGTCTTCAAAGTGGAGAGCCAACGCTCTGATACCACTTGTAGGACCGATGATTACTCAGAGAAATAATCAAAACAAGAACTCTTTACTTGAAGATCACAACCATGCGGAATAAAGTTGTATCATATTTGTTTTTACTTAAGCTTTGTTTTACTTATACTTGTAGTTTGATTGTATTGATTGCATAAACTAGTGAACACAAGATAATAAATTTCTCGGTACTATTTGCATTAACTCAAGTTCAAACTGTTACAAGTGTAAGCACTAAAACTGGTACATGTGAATGAACTAGCTAACAACTATAAATAGTACTAAGGAGATCAACTACAGCCGTTGATCTCATACGGGCTAATCTAACCGTACATGAAAGTCAAACAATAAACTTACTAAAAGAACATTAGTAAACATACAAAAGAGGAAATGTGCAAAATGCATTTATCTATAAGTAGGAGACGGCTAGGATGTGACTTTGGAAGAACAGAAGCTGTTGCAGGTCTGAATTCTGCAAAAGTAATCTTTCAGTACTTTTCCGGTTGAACTCTTTATACTGTTGGATAAAAGAGTTCACCCGGAAATGTTCTTCCGGTTGAACTTCCGGTTGACAAATCTTCCGCTTGAGCGTTTTCCGCTTGAACATGTCTTCAACCGGAAATCTTCATCTTGAACCGGTTGACTCAGAAATTCATTTCCTTACATAGAACTCACCGTATTCTCTTAGGTAGTATTTTCAGATAGAACCTTCATTATGATTGATTGATACACGCAGTAGTAAGATCGTATCTCGGTTTTACAAGTGGTATCAGAGCATTTGGTTGCTCTACTGCTGTGTTTTTGATCAATTTTCGGATTTTTAGAGTGAGAAAGTGTGGGTTTTCTTCATTTTTCATCAAATTCTTCCAATTCCGAGTGTTTCCGAGGTAAAAAAAATGATTTCTAAGTGTTCCTAGTGAGTTTTTGCACCTTTCTGCAGCAAATTCAACTCCAAATTATCAAAATTCGCGAAAATTCGTCAAAATCAGCGTGGTACATTTCTAGTCCACCTAAAGAAAATCTGGTCCGTCGTTGGTCTGCCGATGGTCCGCTAGGCAATCTTCAAATCTGGTCAGTGGCAGTTATTTTCTGGTCCGCCGAACCAAATATGGTCCGCTGAACCAAATATGGTCCGCCGAACCAAATCTGGTCCGCTAAGTACAAATCTGGTCCGCCGAACCAAATCTGGTCCGCTGAACCAAATCTGGTCCGCCGAACCAAATCTGGTCCGCTGAAATCTAGTCCGCTGGCAGTTTCTTAAAAGTGTCATAACTTTTGCATCGTAAATCGCTACGAGAGCCATAAGTACTCAAACCGATTATCTCGGCGAGCTCTACGTTGTTCGTTCAAGGTTGATTTTCAAAATCAAATTCTAACATCTTCATTTTTTGAGTTCAAAGTTTTTGAAGTATCATTTTCGGTGAAAAATGACTGATTTTCAAGCGTTTACGGCTATGCAAAGCACGGTACAAGCTATACTCAATTTTGATAATGAAATAGGAACAAGTTAGAAAGTTCCTAAGCTGTTAAAGTTGGAAGATTATCAAAATTGGAAGCAACGTTTTTCTGCATACATCAGCACAAATGATATTGATTTATGGATTCCGATTCGAAAGTTGTATGTACGTCCAACTACAGATGGAGAATATAAGGAAATTCAAGATTTTGATAAGGATGAAAGAAAAAGTTATGAGCTTGAACAAAAAGTTTATGGTTATCTTACCATGGCTTTACCTACTGAGTTGTTGCATCAATTCAGCACTTGCAAGAAAGCTAAACAGTTGTGGGATGCTTTATCTGCTCGATGTGAAGGCAATGACCAATACAAGAAGAGTAGACGAAAAGTGTTGAACAAGGAATTTGAAAACTTTCAACAATATGAAAAAGAAAATATTTCTGCTCTTGTTTCAAGGTTTTCACATCTGATTAGTGAAATGAAAGTGGTTAAAATTGAAAAGACCGAGGAAGAATTGAAAGAGAAATTGATGGAAGCATTACCGGAAAAGTGGGAAAATTATGTGTTATTGCTTACTCATGATAAAGAATATTCTGCATTATCATTTCATGATTTAACCGGAAAGCTTCATGCTAGAGAGATGGAAATGATGAGCTCAAACAAGTCAACTGCTCAATTCCAAAATCCTGAATTGTATCATGGACAAAATCCTGCAAGTTTCAATGCAAAGTCTAAATCATTTGGTGTTGATTCATCAAATCCACCTCAAACAGCTTTTGTTGCTGGTCATGGTTCAGAAAATTCTGGAAATTCATCAAGAGGATGTAACTTCACTATTCCAAATCATTCAAGTCAGACTTCATTTTCAGCAAAAACACCTGATGAACATTTGGCATTAATTTCTGCTTTATTATCTTCCTATTATGGATTGCTGAATGGTGGATTGACAACATCTAATCTGATTGAAGAAGATTTTGATCAGATTGATCCTGATAATCTTGAGCAAATGGATATCAACTGGCAACTGGCAATGTTAGCTCAAAGAGTTAAAAGATTCAAAAAGAAGACAGGATATCAAAGTTTTAAATCCGGATGGCAAAGTTGGAATAGATAAATCAAAGGCAAAATGTTTCAAATGTTCTAATTTTGGACATTTTGCTCGTGAATGTTCAAAAACAAATGCATCTTCATCAAAGCCTCCAACAGCTTTTAGTTTCTCAAGTTGATAAACAATATAACTGGGGACAAACTTCTGATGATTCTCAACCAATTGCTTTAACTGCTATTACTTCTGCATCAAAACCCTGGCATGTAGATTATGATTGGACTGCTGATGAACCTGATGAGTCTGCATTTCGTGCTTTGATTGCTCAAGTTGTTCATCAGTGATGATGAAGAAGAAGTAACTGATTTTGAATCTGAAATAAGTGGTTCTGGAAATAGTGGCTATGAATCTGTTTGTGAGTTTTGTTCTCAAAAAGACAAGAAGCTTCAAGGATTGATAAAGGAAAATGGGTTGTTGATTGAGGAAAATAAAAGAAGGATAGAAGAATTAGCAAATGAACAACAAAAGTTAGAAGATCTAATTCAAGAATTTTCTTCTCAGAAAGAAAAGTTTTCAGATTTTCAAGCAGAGGTTGTTGAGAAAGAATCAAAATTTCAAAGTGTTAAACAGGAGTTTGAACAGAAAGTTACAAAGTTATCTGAAGAAAATGTTGCATTAGTACAAGAAGTGAAGAGATGGAAGGATGATGCTGCAGATACAGCAAATGATTTTCAAAATCTTTTTGACAAATCAAAATCCAGACTTGATACTCTTACTAAACTTTCTGATGACCAAGCTATTAAGATTCAATCCTATCAGCTTGATATGGAAAAGTTACTTGATGAGAAGAGGGAGTTGGTTAGAGTGAACAAGTTGCAAAATGCAAATTTAGATATTCAGAAAAGAAATAAAGATAAATTGCAGAAGGAATTGTGGGCTGGACTAGATGAGTTAAGATTGCAAAAGTATGAAACTCATAAAGTGGCAAAGAAGCTGATTACAACCGAAAAGGAGTTGGCTGAAGCTCAACAAAAGATTTATGATCTGAAAGTAGAAGTCATTGATTCAAAACGTCTTTTGAACAATCTTACTAATTCACAATCTTTTACAAGTTTCTTGGTCAAAGATGACAACTTCGAGAAGATGTTCAATAAAACTGTGTCACCACCAGGAAGTCTCAAAGAAGGAATTCATGATTTGAAAGACAAGGTTGAGACTGGTGATTATTCGGAGTTTGTTGGTTCCAAATCTGTTGAAGAAAAGAAAGCGAACAAAGGCAAGGATGCTAAAAATTCTAAAGTTACAAAGGTTGTGTCTGGTTCTTCATCTAATGGAAAAGAGAAATCTGCACGTTTAACAACTGATATTGTTGAAACTATTGTTGATGCTCCCAAGGATATTACCAAGATCAAAGCAGAGTTCTCTCGTATTGCAAAAACCGGGCATAAAACATCTGGTTCAGAAGAGAAGGTTTCTGGAAAACATACAGGTTTGGGATTTCAAAAGAAACAGGTTAAAGTGAATGTTTCTACGGTTCAATAGCAACAAAATTTGAAGAAAATCGGTATGAAGCAAGTGAAGAAGGAGATTTTCATGCTGAAAAAGTTCAACCGGAGCGATTTTATAAACTCAAACGCTCAGATCAAATATCCTCTTATATGGAGTTTCCACTTCACTGTGTGGATTCTCAGAAAATAGCTGAGGTATTTATCAAATTTGCTGATGCTCCAAAGACCAAGAAGAAACAAACTGCTAAGGTTTCTTCTGGAGATTCAAATTATACTCCAAAAATCCCGACATCCAAATGGATTCATGATCATTGCTATCAGGTATTCGATTCTTTTTATGATCATTTTGGAGATGTTTATGCTTGTGAAGCTTTGCAGATTCCCAAAAGGCAAAATGTAAACAATCGCTTGTGTTATAATTGCCGACAAAAGGGGCATATGGCACAAGATTACCCGGTTTCTGCTGCTTCTAGTTCAAGAAAAGGAAAGGTTCCACATGTTGGTAAATCTGCCAAACAGCGATTCATTGACGAATTTGGTAGAGTATTTGATGAATATTCACAACCTACGTTTTTCAAAACTCCAGGAAGATTATTCCTCGTTTTCAAAATATTCCATATGTAGGTTGTTCGTCACAATCGACTGTGACTGGTTATCAGATACTGATTTACCAAAACAACAAATTTGGAAACATAAAGTGGTTTCGAAAGGAAATCAAGATACTGGTCGACCAAAAGCGATTCGCTTTGGGTCATTTATAAACTGACGTGTTTGACCAGTGTGCAGGTACTTTTAGAAGATCTATCGGTGATTGAAAAGTTGCTGATGGAGAAGTATTCTGCTGATTTAAGTTAAATTACCTGTGATATCAATTTCAAAATTGAATTTTTTCTGAAAGCTAAAACTGCAAGGTATCCATGTCGAAAAGTCAATTTTCTTTCTTTTACATTTCGTATGTAGTTTAGGGGGGAGAAAATTGAAATTACCAAAAAAATAGTGTCTTTTTGTTTTTTTTTTGTTAAAATGAAAATCCAAAAATATAGTTTTCATTTTAAGGGGGAGAAAAAGGAAAAATACAAAAACATTGAAAAACAGAAAATACAAAAACATTGAAAAATGAGAAATTGTATCCGACATAATTGGGAAATGATGGTACATTAGCTTACGTGTCTGACTCGTGGATAAATTAGATGAAAAAGCCATAAGATCATTGTTCGATGTGCTTGGTAGGCTCGGCATTCAATCAGAAAGTATTCAGATGTGATAAACACATTAAATACTAATGCTTGACCAAGTGGACAACATCTTGATGCGTATCTCATGATATATCAAGAAAAA
>JBCNJP010008227.1:0-42882 GCA_039602395.1 Deinandra increscens subsp. villosa
GTGGGACTCATTAGTCCCAACTAAACACACCATATTGGGCCATAATTGGTCGTAAACACAACTTATTGGTTATATAAACACCTTATTAGGACTCATTGGTGCCAACTAACCCTCATTGTCCCTAAACCCACTTTATTGTGCCATCATTGGTCCTAAACACAACGTATTGGTTATATGCACACATTAGTGGGACTCATTGGTCCCAACTAAACACACCTTATTGGGCCATAATTGGTCGTAAACACAACTTATTGGTTATATACACACTTTATTGGGACTCATTGGTCCCAACTGACCCTCATTGCCCTTAAACACACATTATTGGGCCATCATTGGTCCTAAACACAACTTATTGGTTATATAAGACACACCTTACTAGGACTTATTGGTCCCAACCGACCCTCATTGCCCTACTAAACACTCCTTATAGGGCCATCATTGGTCCTAAACACAACTTATTGGTTATATACAAACCTTAGTGGGACTCATTAGTCCCAACTAAACACACATTATTGGGCCATCATTGGTCCTAAACACAACTTATTGGTTATATACACACCTTACTAGGACTTATTGGTTCTAACCGACCCTCATTGCCCTACTAAACACACCTTATTGGGCCATCATTGGTCCTAAACATAATTTATTGGTTATATACACACCTTAGTGGGACTCATTAGTCCCAACTAAACACACCATATTGGGCCATAATTGGTCGTAAACACAACTTATTGGTTATATAAACACCTTATTAGGACTCATTGGTGCCAACTAACCCTCATTGTCCCTAAACCCACTTTATTGTGCCATCATTGGTCCTAAACACAACGTATTGGTTATATGCACACATTAGTGGGACTCATTGGTCCCAACTAAACACACCTTATTGGGCCATAATTGGTCGTAAACACAACTTATTGGTTATATACACACTTTATTGGGACTCATTGGTCCCAACTGACCCTCATTGCCCTTAAACACACATTATTGGGCCATCATTGGTCCTAAACACAACTTATTGGTTATATAAGACACACCTTACTAGGACTTATTGGTCCTAACCGACCTCATTGCCTACTAAACACACCTTATTGGGCCATCATTGGTCCTAAACACAACTTATTGGTTATATACACACCTTAGTGGGACTCATTAGTCCAAACTAAACACACATTATTGGGCCATCATTGGTCCTAAACACAACTTATTGGTTATATACACACCTTACTAGGACTTATTGGTTCTAACCGACCCTCATTGCCCTACTAAACACACCTTATTGGGCCATCATTGGTCCTAAACACAACTTATTGGTTATATACAACACCTTAGTGGGACTCATTAGTCCCAACTAAACACACATTATTGGGCCATCATTGGTCCTAAACACAACTTATTGGTTATATACACACCTTACTAGGACTTATTGGTTCTAACCGACCCTCATTGCCCAACTAAACACACATTATTGGGCCATCATTGGTCCTAAACACAACTTATTGGTTATATACACACCTTAGTGGGACTCATTAGTCCCAACTAAACACACCATATTGGGCCATAATTGGTCGTAAACACAACTTATTGGTTATATAAACACCTTATTAGGACTCATTGGTGCCAACTAACCCTCATTGTCCCTAAACCCACTTTATTGTGCCATCATTGGTCCTAAACACAACGTATTGGTTATATGCACACATTAGTGGGACTCATTGGTCCCAACTAAACACACCTTATTGGGCCATAATTGGTCGTAAACACAACTTATTGGTTATATACACACTTTATTGGGACTCATTGGTCCCAACTGACCCTCATTGCCCTTAAACACACATTATTGGGCCATCATTGGTCCTAAACACAACTTATTGGTTATATAAGACACACCTTACTAGGACTTATTGGTCCCAACCGACCCTCATTGCCCTACTAAACACTCCTTATAGGGCCATCATTGGTCCTAAACACAACTTATTGGTTATATACAAACCTTAGTGGGACTCATTAGTCCCAACTAAACACACATTATTGGGCCATCATTGGTCCTAAACACAACTTATTGGTTATATACACACCTTACTAGGACTTATTGGTTCTAACCGACCCTCATTGCCCTACTAAACACACCTTATTGGGCCATCATTGGTCCTAAACATAATTTATTGGTTATATACACACCTTAGTGGGACTCATTAGTCCCAACTAAACACACCATATTGGGCCATAATTGGTCGTAAACACAACTTATTGGTTATATAAACACCTTATTAGGACTCATTGGTGCCAACTAACCCTCATTGTCCCTAAACCCACTTTATTGTGCCATCATTGGTCCTAAACACAACGTATTGGTTATATGCACACATTAGTGGGACTCATTGGTCCCAACTAAACACACCTTATTGGGCCATAATTGGTCGTAAACACAACTTATTGGTTATATACACACTTTATTGGGACTCATTGGTCCCAACTGACCCTCATTGCCCTTAAACACACATTATTGGGCCATCATTGGTCCTAAACACAACTTATTGGTTATATACGACACACCTTACTAGGACTTATTGGTCCCAACCGACCCTCATTGCCCTACTAAACACTCCTTATAGGGCCATCATTGGTCCTAAACACAACTTATTGGTTATATACAAACCTTAGTGGGACTCATTAGTCCCAACTAAACACACATTATTGGGCCATCATTGGTCCTAAACACAACTTATTGGTTATATACACACCTTACTAGGACTTATTGGTTCTAACCGACCCTCATTGCCCTACTAAACACACCTTATTGGGCCATCATTGGTCCTAAACATAATTTATTGGTTATATACACACCTTAGTGGGACTCATTAGTCCCAACTAAACACACCATATTGGGCCATAATTGGTCGTAAACACAACTTATTGGTTATATAAACACCTTATTAGGACTCATTGGTGCCAACTAACCCTCATTGTCCCTAAACCCACTTTATTGTGCCATCATTGGTCCTAAACACAACGTATTGGTTATATGCACACATTAGTGGGACTCATTGGTCCCAACTAAACACACCTTATTGGGCCATAATTGGTCGTAAACACAACTTATTGGTTATATACACACTTTATTGGGACTCATTGGTCCCAACTGACCCTCATTGCCCTTAAACACACATTATTGGGCCATCATTGGTCCTAAACACAACTTATTGGTTATATAAGACACACCTTACTAGGACTTATTGGTCCCAACCGACCCTCATTGCCCTACTAAACACTCCTTATAGGGCCAATCATTGGTCCTAAACACAACTTATTGGTTATATACAAACCTTAGTGGGACTCATTAGTCCCAACTAAACACACATTATTGGGCCATCATTGGTCCTAAACACAACTTATTGGTTATATACACACCTTACTAGGACTTATTGGTTATAACCGACCCTCATTGCCCTACTAAACACACCTTATTGGGCCATCATTGGTCCTAAACATAATTTATTGGTTATATACACACCTTAGTGAGACTCATTAGTCCCAACTAAACACACCATATTGGGCCATAATTGGTCGTAAACACAACTTATTGGTTATATAAACACCTTATTAGGACTCATTGGTGCCAACTAACCCTCATTGTCCCTAAACCCACTTTATTGTGCCATCATTGGTCCTAAACACAACGTATTGGTTATATGCACACATTAGTGGGACTCATTGGTCCCAACTAAACACACCTTATTGGGCCATAATTGGTCGTAAACACAACTTATTGGTTATATACACACTTTATTGGGACTCATTGGTCCCAACTGACCCTCATTGCCCTTAAACACACATTATTGGGCCATCATTGGTCCTAAACACAACTTATTGGTTATATAAGACACACCTTACTAGGACTTATTGGTCCCAACCGACCCTCATTGCCCTACTAAACACTCCTTATAGGGCCATCATTGGTCCTAAACACAACTTATTGGTTATATACAACACCTTAGTGGGACTCATTAGTCCCAACTAAACACACATTATTGGGCCATCATTGGTCCTAAACACAACTTATTGGTTATATACACACCTTACTAGGACTTATTGGTTCTAACCGACCCTCATTGCCCTACTAAACACACCTTATTGGGCCATCATTGGTCCTAAACACAACTTATTGGTTATATACAACACCTTAGTGGGACTCATTAGTCCCAACTAAACACACCATATTGGGCCATAATTGGTCGTAAACACAACTTATTGGTTATATAAACACCTTATTAGGACTCATTGGTGCCAACTAACCCTCATTGTCCCTAAACCCACTTTATTGTGCCATCATTGGTCCTAAACACAACGTATTGGTTATATGCACACATTAGTGGGACTCATTAGTCCCAACTAAACACACCTTATTGGGCCATAATTGGTCGTAAACACAACTTATTGGTTATATACACACTTTATTGGGACTCATTGGTCCCAACTGACCCTCATTGCCCTTAAACACACATTATTGGGCCATCATTGGTCCTAAACACAACTTATTGGTTATATAAGACACACCTTACTAGGACTTATTGGTCCCAACCGACCCTCATTGCCCTACTAAACACTCCTTATAGGGCCATCATTGGTCCTAAACACAACTTATTGGTTATATACAACCCTTAGTGGGACTCATTAGTCCCAACTAAACACACATTATTGGGCCATCATTGGTCCTAAACACAACTTATTGGTTATATACACACCTTACTAGGACTTATTGGTTCTAACCGACCCTCATTGCCCAACTAAACACACATTATTGGGCCATCATTGGTCCTAAACACAACTTATTGGTTATATACACACCTTAGTGGGACTCATTAGTCCCAACTAAACACACCATATTGGGCCATAATTGGTCGTAAACACAACTTATTGGTTATATAAACACCTTATTAGGACTCATTGGTGCCAACTAACCCTCATTGTCCCTAAACCCACTTTATTGTGCCATCATTGGTCCTAAACACAACGTATTGGTTATATGCACACATTAGTGGGACTCATTGGTCCCAACTAAACACACCTTATTGGGCCATAATTGGTCGTAAACACAACTTATTGGTTATATACACACTTTATTGGGACTCATTGGTCCCAACTGACCCTCATTGCCCTTAAACACACATTATTGGGCCATCATTGGTCCTAAACACAACTTATTGGTTATATACGACACACCTTACTAGGACTTATTGGTCCCAACCGACCCTCATTGCCCTACTAAACACTCCTTATAGGGCCATCATTGGTCCTAAACACAACTTATTGGTTATATACAAACCTTAGTGGGACTCATTAGTCCCAACTAAACACACATTATTGGGCCATCATTTGTCCTAAACACAACTTATTGGTTATATACACACCTTACTAGGACTTATTGGTTCTAACCGACCCTCATTGCCCTACTAAACACACCTTATTGGGCCATCATTGGTCCTAAACATAATTTATTGGTTATATACACACCTTAGTGGGACTCATTAGTCCCAACTAAACACACCATATTGGGCCATAATTGGTCGTAAACACAACTTATTGGTTATATAAACACCTTATTAGGACTCATTGGTGCCAACTAACCCTCATTGTCCCTAAACCCACTTTATTGTGCCATCATTGGTCCTAAACACAACGTATTGGTTATATGCACACATTAGTGGGACTCATTGGTCCCAACTAAACACACCTTATTGGGCCATAATTGGTCGTAAACACAACTTATTGGTTATATACACACTTTATTGGGACTCATTGGTCCCAACTGACCCTCATTGCCCTTAAACACACATTATTGGGCCATCATTGGTCCTAAACACAACTTATTGGTTATATAAGACACACCTTACTAGGACTTATTGGTCCCAACCGACCCTCATTGCCCTACTAAACACACCTTATTGGGCCATCATTGGTCCTAAACACAACTTATTGGTTATATACACACCTTAGTGGGACTCATTAGTCCCAACTAAACACACATTATTGGGCCATCATTGGTCCTAAACACAACTTATTGGTTATATACACACCTTACTAGGACTTATTGGTTCTAACCGACCCTCATTGCCCTACTAAACACACCTTATTGGGCCATCATTGGTCCTAAACACAACTTATTGGTTATATACACACCTTAGTGGGACTCATTAGTCCCAACTAAACACACCATATTGGGCCATAATTGGTCGTAAACACAACTTATTGGTTATATAAACACCTTATTAGGACTCATTGGTGCCAACTAACCCTCATTGTCCCTAAACCCACTTTATTGTGCCATCATTGGTCCTAAACACAACGTATTGGTTATATGCACACATTAGTGGGACTCATTGGTCCCAACTAAACACACCTTATTGGGCCATAATTGGTCGTAAACACAACTTATTGGTTATATACACACTTTATTGGGACTCATTGGTCCCAACTGACCCTCATTGCCCTACTAAACACTCCTTATAGGGCCATCATTGGTCCTAAACACAACTTATTGGTTATATACAACCCTTAGTGGGACTCATTAGTCCCAACTAAACACACATTATTGGGCCATCATTGGTCCTAAACACAACTTATTGGTTATATACACACCTTACTAGGACTTATTGGTTCTAACCGACCCTCATTGCCCAACTAAACACACATTATTGGGCCATCATTGGTCCTAAACACAACTTATTGGTTATATACACACCTTAGTGGGACTCATTAGTCCCAACTAAACACACCATATTGGGCCATAATTGGTCGTAAACACAACTTATTGGTTATATAAACACCTTATTAGGACTCATTGGTGCCAACTAACCCTCATTGTCCCTAAACCCACTTTATTGTGCCATCATTGGTCCTAAACACAACGTATTGGTTATATGCACACATTAGTGGGACTCATTGGTCCCAACTAAACACACCTTATTGGGCCATAATTGGTCGTAAACACAACTTATTGGTTATATACACACTTTATTGGGACTCATTGGTCCCAACTGACCCTCATTGCCCTTAAACACACATTATTGGGCCATCATTGGTCCTAAACACAACTTATTGGTTATATACGACACACCTTACTAGGACTTATTGGTCCCAACCGACCCTCATTGCCCTACTAAACACTCCTTATAGGGCCATCATTGGTCCTAAACACAACTTATTGGTTATATACAAACCTTAGTGGGACTCATTAGTCCCAACTAAACACACATTATTGGGCCATCATTTGTCCTAAACACAACTTATTGGTTATATACACACCTTACTAGGACTTATTGGTTCTAACCGACCCTCATTGCCCTACTAAACACACCTTATTGGGCCATCATTGGTCCTAAACATAATTTATTGGTTATATACACACCTTAGTGGGACTCATTAGTCCCAACTAAACACACCATATTGGGCCATAATTGGTCGTAAACACAACTTATTGGTTATATAAACACCTTATTAGGACTCATTGGTGCCAACTAACCCTCATTGTCCCTAAACCCACTTTATTGTGCCATCATTGGTCCTAAACACAACGTATTGGTTATATGCACACATTAGTGGGACTCATTGGTCCCAACTAAACACACCTTATTGGGCCATAATTGGTCGTAAACACAACTTATTGGTTATATACACACTTTATTGGGACTCATTGGTCCCAACTGACCCTCATTGCCCTTAAACACACATTATTGGGCCATCATTGGTCCTAAACACAACTTATTGGTTATATAAGACACACCTTACTAGGACTTATTGGTCCCAACCGACCCTCATTGCCCTACTAAACACTCCTTATAGGGCCAATATTGGTCCTAAACACAACTTATTGGTTATATACAAACCTTAGTGGGACTCATTAGTCCCAACTAAACACACATTATTGGGCCATCATTGGTCCTAAACACAACTTATTGGTTATATACACACCTTACTAGGACTTATTGGTTATAACCGACCCTCATTGCCCTACTAAACACACCTTATTGGGCCATCATTGGTCCTAAACATAATTTATTGGTTATATACACACCTTAGTGAGACTCATTAGTCCCAACTAAACACACCATATTGGGCCATAATTGGTCGTAAACACAACTTATTGGTTATATAAACACCTTATTAGGACTCATTGGTGCCAACTAACCCTCATTGTCCCTAAACCCACTTTATTGTGCCATCATTGGTCCTAAACACAACGTATTGGTTATATGCACACATTAGTGGGACTCATTGGTCCCAACTAAACACACCTTATTGGGCCATAATTGGTCGTAAACACAACTTATTGGTTATATACACACTTTATTGGGACTCATTGGTCCCAACTGACCCTCATTGCCCTTAAACACACATTATTGGGCCATCATTGGTCCTAAACACAACTTATTGGTTATATAAGACACACCTTACTAGGACTTATTGGTCCCAACCGACCCTCATTGCCCTACTAAACACTCCTTATAGGGCCATCATTGGTCCTAAACACAACTTATTGGTTATATACAACACCTTAGTGGGACTCATTAGTCCCAACTAAACACACATTATTGGGCCATCATTGGTCCTAAACACAACTTATTGGTTATATACACACCTTACTAGGACTTATTGGTTCTAACCGACCCTCATTGCCCTACTAAACACACCTTATTGGGCCATCATTGGTCCTAAACACAACTTATTGGTTATATACACACCTTAGTGGGACTCATTAGTCCCAACTAAACACACCATATTGGGCCATAATTGGTCGTAAACACAACTTATTGGTTATATAAACACCTTATTAGGACTCATTGGTGCCAACTAACCCTCATTGTCCCTAAACCCACTTTATTGTGCCATCATTGGTCCTAAACACAACGTATTGGTTATATGCACACATTAGTGGGACTCATTGGTCCCAACTAAACACACCTTATTGGGCCATAATTGGTCGTAAACACAACTTATTGGTTATATACACACTTTATTGGGACTCATTGGTCCCAACTGACCCTCATTGCCCTTAAACACACATTATTGGGCCATCATTGGTCCTAAACACAACTTATTGGTTATATAAGACACACCTTACTAGGACTTATTGGTCCCAACCGACCCTCATTGCCCTACTAAACACTCCTTATAGGGCCATCATTGGTCCTAAACACAACTTATTGGTTATATACAACCCTTAGTGGGACTCATTAGTCCCAACTAAACACACATTATTGGGCCATCATTGGTCCTAAACACAACTTATTGGTTATATACACACCTTACTAGGACTTATTGGTTCTAACCGACCCTCATTGCCCAACTAAACACACATTATTGGGCCATCATTGGTCCTAAACACAACTTATTGGTTATATACACACCTTAGTGGGACTCATTAGTCCCAACTAAACACACCATATTGGGCCATAATTGGTCGTAAACACAACTTATTGGTTATATAAACACCTTATTAGGACTCATTGGTGCCAACTAACCCTCATTGTCCCTAAACCCACTTTATTGTGCCATCATTGGTCCTAAACACAACGTATTGGTTATATGCACACATTAGTGGGACTCATTGGTCCCAACTAAACACACCTTATTGGGCCATAATTGGTCGTAAACACAACTTATTGGTTATATACACACTTTATTGGGACTCATTGGTCCCAACTGACCCTCATTGCCCTTAAACACACATTATTGGGCCATCATTGGTCCTAAACACAACTTATTGGTTATATACGACACACCTTACTAGGACTTATTGGTCCCAACCGACCCTCATTGCCCTACTAAACACTCCTTATAGGGCCATCATTGGTCCTAAACACAACTTATTGGTTATATACAAACCTTAGTGGGACTCATTAGTCCCAACTAAACACACATTATTGGGCCATCATTTGTCCTAAACACAACTTATTGGTTATATACACACCTTACTAGGACTTATTGGTTCTAACCGACCCTCATTGCCCTACTAAACACACCTTATTGGGCCATCATTGGTCCTAAACATAATTTATTGGTTATATACACACCTTAGTGGGACTCATTAGTCCCAACTAAACACACCATATTGGGCCATAATTGGTCGTAAACACAACTTATTGGTTATATAAACACCTTATTAGGACTCATTGGTGCCAACTAACCCTCATTGTCCCTAAACCCACTTTATTGTGCCATCATTGGTCCTAAACACAACGTATTGGTTATATGCACACATTAGTGGGACTCATTGGTCCCAACTAAACACACCTTATTGGGCCATAATTGGTCGTAAACACAACTTATTGGTTATATACACACTTTATTGGGACTCATTGGTCCCAACTGACCCTCATTGCCCTTAAACACACATTATTGGGCCATCATTGGTCCTAAACACAACTTATTGGTTATATAAGACACACCTTACTAGGACTTATTGGTCCCAACCGACCCTCATTGCCCTACTAAACACTCCTTATAGGGCCAATATTGGTCCTAAACACAACTTATTGGTTATATACAAACCTTAGTGGGACTCATTAGTCCCAACTAAACACACATTATTGGGCCATCATTGGTCCTAAACACAACTTATTGGTTATATACACACCTTACTAGGACTTATTGGTTATAACCGACCCTCATTGCCCTACTAAACACACCTTATTGGGCCATCATTGGTCCTAAACATAATTTATTGGTTATATACACACCTTAGTGAGACTCATTAGTCCCAACTAAACACACCATATTGGGCCATAATTGGTCGTAAACACAACTTATTGGTTATATAAACACCTTATTAGGACTCATTGGTGCCAACTAACCCTCATTGTCCCTAAACCCACTTTATTGTGCCATCATTGGTCCTAAACACAACGTATTGGTTATATGCACACATTAGTGGGACTCATTGGTCCCAACTAAACACACCTTATTGGGCCATAATTGGTCGTAAACACAACTTATTGGTTATATACACACTTTATTGGGACTCATTGGTCCCAACTGACCCTCATTGCCCTTAAACACACATTATTGGGCCATCATTGGTCCTAAACACAACTTATTGGTTATATAAGACACACCTTACTAGGACTTATTGGTTCCAACCGACCCTCATTGCCCTACTAAACACACCTTATTGGGCCATCATTGGTCCTAAACACAACTTATTGGTTATATACACACCTTAGTGGGACTCATTAGTCCCAACTAAACACACCATTATTGGGCCATAATTGGTCGTAAACACAACTTATTGGTTATATACACACCTTATTAGGACTCATTGGTGCCAACTGACCCTCATTGCCCTACTAAACACTCCTTATAGGGCCATCATTGGTCCTAAACACAACTTATTGGTTATATACAACCCTTAGTGGGACTCATTAGTCCCAACTAAACACACATTATTGGGCCATCATTGGTCCTAAACACAACTTATTGGTTATATACACACCTTACTAGGACTTATTGGTTCTAACCGACCCTCATTGCCCAACTAAACACACATTATTGGGCCATCATTGGTCCTAAACACAACTTATTGGTTATATACACACCTTAGTGGGACTCATTAGTCCCAACTAAACACACCATATTGGGCCATAATTGGTCGTAAACACAACTTATTGGTTATATAAACACCTTATTAGGACTCATTGGTGCCAACTAACCCTCATTGTCCCTAAACCCACTTTATTGTGCCATCATTGGTCCTAAACACAACGTATTGGTTATATGCACACATTAGTGGGACTCATTGGTCCCAACTAAACACACCTTATTGGGCCATAATTGGTCGTAAACACAACTTATTGGTTATATACACACTTTATTGGGACTCATTGGTCCCAACTGACCCTCATTGCCCTTAAACACACATTATTGGGCCATCATTGGTCCTAAACACAACTTATTGGTTATATACGACACACCTTACTAGGACTTATTGGTCCCAACCGACCCTCATTGCCCTACTAAACACTCCTTATAGGGCCATCATTGGTCCTAAACACAACTTATTGGTTATATACAAACCTTAGTGGGACTCATTAGTCCCAACTAAACACACATTATTGGGCCATCATTTGTCCTAAACACAACTTATTGGTTATATACACACCTTACTAGGACTTATTGGTTCTAACCGACCCTCATTGCCCTACTAAACACACCTTATTGGGCCATCATTGGTCCTAAACATAATTTATTGGTTATATACACACCTTAGTGGGACTCATTAGTCCCAACTAAACACACCATATTGGGCCATAATTGGTCGTAAACACAACTTATTGGTTATATAAACACCTTATTAGGACTCATTGGTGCCAACTAACCCTCATTGTCCCTAAACCCACTTTATTGTGCCATCATTGGTCCTAAACACAACGTATTGGTTATATGCACACATTAGTGGGACTCATTGGTCCCAACTAAACACACCTTATTGGGCCATAATTGGTCGTAAACACAACTTATTGGTTATATACACACTTTATTGGGACTCATTGGTCCCAACTGACCCTCATTGCCCTTAAACACACATTATTGGGCCATCATTGGTCCTAAACACAACTTATTGGTTATATAAGACACACCTTACTAGGACTTATTGGTCCCAACCGACCCTCATTGCCCTACTAAACACTCCTTATAGGGCCAATATTGGTCCTAAACACAACTTATTGGTTATATACAAACCTTAGTGGGACTCATTAGTCCCAACTAAACACACATTATTGGGCCATCATTGGTCCTAAACACAACTTATTGGTTATATACACACCTTACTAGGACTTATTGGTTCTAACCGACCCTCATTGCCCTACTAAACACACCTTATTGGGCCATCATTGGTCCTAAACATAATTTATTGGTTATATACACACCTTAGTGGGACTCATTAGTCCCAACTAAACACACCATATTGGGCCATAATTGGTCGTAAACACAACTTATTGGTTATATAAACACCTTATTAGGACTCATTGGTGCCAACTAACCCTCATTGTCCCTAAACCCACTTTATTGTGCCATCATTGGTCCTAAACACAACGTATTGGTTATATGCACACATTAGTGGGACTCATTGGTCCCAACTAAACACACCTTATTGGGCCATAATTGGTCGTAAACACAACTTATTGGTTATATACACACTTTATTGGGACTCATTGGTCCCAACTGACCCTCATTGCCCTTAAACACACATTATTGGGCCATCATTGGTCCTAAACACAACTTATTGGTTATATAAGACACACCTTACTAGGACTTATTGGTCCCAACCGACCCTCATTGCCCTACTAAACACACCTTATTGGGCCATCATTGGTCCTAAACACAACTTATTGGTTATATACACACCTTAGTGGGACTCATTAGTCCCAACTAAACACACATTATTGGGCCATCATTGGTCCTAAACACAACTTATTGGTTATATACACACCTTACTAGGACTTATTGGTTCTAACCGACCCTCATTGCCCTACTAAACACACCTTATTGGGCCATCATTGGTCCTAAACACAACTTATTGGTTATATACAACACCTTAGTGGGACTCATTAGTCCCAACTAAACACACATTATTGGGCCATCATTGGTCCTAAACACAACTTATTGGTTATATACACACCTTACTAGGACTTATTGGTTCTAACCGACCCTCATTGCCCTACTAAACACACCTTATTGGGCCATCATTGGTCCTAAACACAACTTATTGGTTATATACACACCTTAGTGGGACTCATTAGTCCCAACTAAACACACCATATTGGGCCATAATTGGTCGTAAACACAACTTATTGGTTATATAAACACCTTATTAGGACTCATTGGTGCCAACTAACCCTCATTGTCCCTAAACCCACTTTATTGTGCCATCATTGGTCCTAAACACAACGTATTGGTTATATGCACACATTAGTGGGACTCATTGGTCCCAACTAAACACACCTTATTGGGCCATAATTGGTCGTAAACACAACTTATTGGTTATATACACACTTTATTGGGACTCATTGGTGCCAACTAACCCTCATTGTCCCTAAACCCACTTTATTGTGCCATCATTGGTCCTAAACACAACGTATTGGTTATATAGCACACATTAGTGGGACTCATTGGTCTCCGACCCCATTGCCCTACTAAACACACCTTATTGGGCCATAATTGGTCGTAAACACAACTTATTGGTTATATACACACTTTATTGGGACTCATTGGTCCCAACTGACCCTCATTGCCCTTAAACACACATTATTGGGCCATCATTGGTCCTAAACACAACTTATTGGTTATATAAGACACACCTTACTAGGACTTATTGGTCCCAACCGACCCTCATTGCCCTACTAAACACTCCTTATAGGGCCATCATTGGTCCTAAACACAACTTATTGGTTATATACAACCCTTAGTGGGACTCATTAGTCCCAACTAAACACACATTATTGGGCCATCATTGGTCCTAAACACAACTTATTGGTTATATACACACCTTACTAGGACTTATTGGTTCTAACCGACCCTCATTGCCCAACTAAACACACATTATTGGGCCATCATTGGTCCTAAACACAACTTATTGGTTATATACACACCTTAGTGGGACTCATTAGTCCCAACTAAACACACCATATTGGGCCATAATTGGTCGTAAACACAACTTATTGGTTATATAAACACCTTATTAGGACTCATTGGTGCCAACTAACCCTCATTGTCCCTAAACCCACTTTATTGTGCCATCATTGGTCCTAAACACAACGTATTGGTTATATGCACACATTAGTGGGACTCATTGGTCCCAACTAAACACACCTTATTGGGCCATAATTGGTCGTAAACACAACTTATTGGTTATATACACACTTTATTGGGACTCATTGGTCCCAACTGACCCTCATTGCCCTTAAACACACATTATTGGGCCATCATTGGTCCTAAACACAACTTATTGGTTATATAAGACACACCTTACTAGGACTTATTGGTCCCAACCGACCCTCATTGCCCTACTAAACACTCCTTATAGGGCCAATCATTGGTCCTAAACACAACTTATTGGTTATATACAAACCTTAGTGGGACTCATTAGTCCCAACTAAACACACATTATTGGGCCATCATTGGTCCTAAACACAACTTATTGGTTATATACACACCTTACTAGGACTTATTGGTTATAACCGACCCTCATTGCCCTACTAAACACACCTTATTGGGCCATCATTGGTCCTAAACATAATTTATTGGTTATATACACACCTTAGTGGGACTCATTAGTCCCAACTAAACACACCATATTGGGCCATAATTGGTCGTAAACACAACTTATTGGTTATATAAACACCTTATTAGGACTCATTGGTGCCAACTAACCCTCATTGTCCCTAAACCCACTTTATTGTGCCATCATTGGTCCTAAACACAACGTATTGGTTATATGCACACATTAGTGGGACTCATTGGTCCCAACTAAACACACCTTATTGGGCCATAATTGGTCGTAAACACAACTTATTGGTTATATACACACTTTATTGGGACTCATTGGTCCCAACTGACCCTCATTGCCCTTAAACACACATTATTGGGCCATCATTGGTCCTAAACACAACTTATTGGTTATATAAGACACACCTTACTAGGACTTATTGGTCCCAACCGACCCTCATTGCCCTACTAAACACCCCTTATAGGGCCATCATTGGTCCTAAACACAACTTATTGGTTATATACAAACCTTAGTGGGACTCATTAGTCCCAACTAAACACACATTATTGGGCCATCATTGGTCCTAAACACAACTTATTGGTTATATACACACCTTACTAGGACTTATTGGTTCTAACCGACCCTCATTGCCCTACTAAACACACCTTATTGGGCCATCATTGGTCCTAAACATAATTTATTGGTTATATACACACCTTAGTGGGACTCATTAGTCCCAACTAAACACACCATATTGGGCCATAATTGGTCGTAAACACAACTTATTGGTTATATAAACACCTTATTAGGACTCATTGGTGCCAACTAACCCTCATTGTCCCTAAACCCACTTTATTGTGCCATCATTGGTCCTAAACACAACGTATTGGTTATATGCACACATTAGTGGGACTCATTGGTCCCAACTAAACACACCTTATTGGGCCATAATTGGTCGTAAACACAACTTATTGGTTATATACACACTTTATTGGGACTCATTGGTCCCAACTGACCCTCATTGCCCTTAAACACACATTATTGGGCCATCATTGGTCCTAAACACAACTTATTGGTTATATACGACACACCTTACTAGGACTTATTGGTCCCAACCGACCCTCATTGCCCTACTAAACACTCCTTATAGGGCCATCATTGGTCCTAAACACAACTTATTGGTTATATACAAACCTTAGTGGGACTCATTAGTCCCAACTAAACACACATTATTGGGCCATCATTTGTCCTAAACACAACTTATTGGTTATATACACACCTTACTAGGACTTATTGGTTCTAACCGACCCTCATTGCCCTACTAAACACACCTTATTGGGCCATCATTGGTCCTAAACATAATTTATTGGTTATATACACACCTTAGTGGGACTCATTAGTCCCAACTAAACACACCATATTGGGCCATAATTGGTCGTAAACACAACTTATTGGTTATATAAACACCTTATTAGGACTCATTGGTGCCAACTAACCCTCATTGTCCCTAAACCCACTTTATTGTGCCATCATTGGTCCTAAACACAACGTATTGGTTATATGCACACATTAGTGGGACTCATTGGTCCCAACTAAACACACCTTATTGGGCCATAATTGGTCGTAAACACAACTTATTGGTTATATACACACTTTATTGGGACTCATTGGTCCCAACTGACCCTCATTGCCCTTAAACACACATTATTGGGCCATCATTGGTCCTAAACACAACTTATTGGTTATATAAGACACACCTTACTAGGACTTATTGGTCCCAACCGACCCTCATTGCCCTACTAAACACCCCTTATAGGGCCATCATTGGTCCTAAACACAACTTATTGGTTATATACAAACCTTAGTGGGACTCATTAGTCCCAACTAAACACACATTATTGGGCCATCATTGGTCCTAAACACAACTTATTGGTTATATACACACCTTACTAGGACTTATTGGTTCTAACCGACCCTCATTGCCCTACTAAACACACCTTATTGGGCCATCATTGGTCCTAAACATAATTTATTGGTTATATACACACCTTAGTGGGACTCATTAGTCCCAACTAAACACACCATATTGGGCCATAATTGGTCGTAAACACAACTTATTGGTTATATAAACACCTTATTAGGACTCATTGGTGCCAACTAACCCTCATTGTCCCTAAACCCACTTTATTGTGCCATCATTGGTCCTAAACACAACGTATTGGTTATATGCACACATTAGTGGGACTCATTGGTCCCAACTAAACACACCTTATTGGGCCATAATTGGTCGTAAACACAACTTATTGGTTATATACACACTTTATTGGGACTCATTGGTCCCAACTGACCCTCATTGCCCTTAAACACACATTATTGGGCCATCATTGGTCCTAAACACAACTTATTGGTTATATAAGACACACCTTACTAGGACTTATTGGTCCCAACCGACCCTCATTGCCCTACTAAACACTCCTTATAGGGCCATCATTGGTCCTAAACACAACTTATTGGTTATATACAAACCTTAGTGGGACTCATTAGTCCCAACTAAACACACATTATTGGGCCATCATTGGTCCTAAACACAACTTATTGGTTATATACACACCTTACTAGGACTTATTGGTTCTAACCGACCCTCATTGCCCTACTAAACACACCTTATTGGGCCATCATTGGTCCTAAACATAATTTATTGGTTATATACACACCTTAGTGGGACTCATTAGTCCCAACTAAACACACCATATTGGGCCATAATTGGTCGTAAACACAACTTATTGGTTATATAAACACCTTATTAGGACTCATTGGTGCCAACTAACCCTCATTGTCCCTAAACCCACTTTATTGTGCCATCATTGGTCCTAAACACAACGTATTGGTTATATGCACACATTAGTGGGACTCATTGGTCCCAACTAAACACACCTTATTGGGCCATAATTGGTCGTAAACACAACTTATTGGTTATATACACACTTTATTGGGACTCATTGGTCCCAACTGACCCTCATTGCCCTTAAACACACATTATTGGGCCATCATTGGTCCTAAACACAACTTATTGGTTATATAAGACACACCTTACTAGGACTTATTGGTCCCAACCGACCCTCATTGCCCTACTAAACACTCCTTATAGGGCCAATATTGGTCCTAAACACAACTTATTGGTTATATACAAACCTTAGTGGGACTCATTAGTCCCAACTAAACACACATTATTGGGCCATCATTGGTCCTAAACACAACTTATTGGTTATATACACACCTTACTAGGACTTATTGGTTATAACCGACCCTCATTGCCCTACTAAACACACCTTATTGGGCCATCATTGGTCCTAAACATAATTTATTGGTTATATACACACCTTAGTGAGACTCATTAGTCCCAACTAAACACACCATATTGGGCCATAATTGGTCGTAAACACAACTTATTGGTTATATAAACACCTTATTAGGACTCATTGGTGCCAACTAACCCTCATTGTCCCTAAACCCACTTTATTGTGCCATCATTGGTCCTAAACACAACGTATTGGTTATATGCACACATTAGTGGGACTCATTGGTCCCAACTAAACACACCTTATTGGGCCATAATTGGTCGTAAACACAACTTATTGGTTATATACACACTTTATTGGGACTCATTGGTCCCAACTGACCCTCATTGCCCTTAAACACACATTATTGGGCCATCATTGGTCCTAAACACAACTTATTGGTTATATACGACACACCTTACTAGGACTTATTGGTCCCAACCGACCCTCATTGCCCTACTAAACACTCCTTATAGGGCCATCATTGGTCCTAAACACAACTTATTGGTTATATACAAACCTTAGTGGGACTCATTAGTCCCAACTAAACACACATTATTGGGCCATCATTTGTCCTAAACACAACTTATTGGTTATATACACACCTTACTAGGACTTATTGGTTCTAACCGACCCTCATTGCCCTACTAAACACACCTTATTGGGCCATCATTGGTCCTAAACATAATTTATTGGTTATATACACACCTTAGTGGGACTCATTAGTCCCAACTAAACACACCATATTGGGCCATAATTGGTCGTAAACACAACTTATTGGTTATATAAACACCTTATTAGGACTCATTGGTGCCAACTAACCCTCATTGTCCCTAAACCCACTTTATTGTGCCATCATTGGTCCTAAACACAACGTATTGGTTATATGCACACATTAGTGGGACTCATTGGTCCCAACTAAACACACCTTATTGGGCCATAATTGGTCGTAAACACAACTTATTGGTTATATACACACTTTATTGGGACTCATTGGTCCCAACTGACCCTCATTGCCCTTAAACACACATTATTGGGCCATCATTGGTCCTAAACACAACTTATTGGTTATATAAGACACACCTTACTAGGACTTATTGGTCCCAACCGACCCTCATTGCCCTACTAAACACTCCTTATAGGGCCATCATTGGTCCTAAACACAACTTATTGGTTATATACAAACCTTAGTGGGACTCATTAGTCCCAACTAAACACACATTATTGGGCCATCATTGGTCCTAAACACAACTTATTGGTTATATACACACCTTACTAGGACTTATTGGTTCTAACCGACCCTCATTGCCCTACTAAACACACCTTATTGGGCCATCATTGGTCCTAAACATAATTTATTGGTTATATACACACCTTAGTGGGACTCATTAGTCCCAACTAAACACACCATATTGGGCCATAATTGGTCGTAAACACAACTTATTGGTTATATAAACACCTTATTAGGACTCATTGGTGCCAACTAACCCTCATTGTCCCTAAACCCACTTTATTGTGCCATCATTGGTCCTAAACACAACGTATTGGTTATATGCACACATTAGTGGGACTCATTGGTCCCAACT
The DNA here is from genome assembly GCA_039602395.1 of Deinandra increscens subsp. villosa. NCBI lineage: Eukaryota > Viridiplantae > Streptophyta > Magnoliopsida > Asterales > Asteraceae > Deinandra > Deinandra increscens. The sequence continues at coordinate 20,190 of JBCNJP010008227.1, forward strand.
AAACACACCTTATTGGGCCATAATTGGTCGTAAACACAACTTATTGGTTATATACACACTTTATTGGGACTCATTGGTCCCAACTGACCCTCATTGCCCTTAAACACACATTATTGGGCCATCATTGGTCCTAAACACAACTTATTGGTTATATACGACACACCTTACTAGGACTTATTGGTCCCAACCGACCCTCATTGCCCTACTAAACACTCCTTATAGGGCCATCATTGGTCCTAAACACAACTTATTGGTTATATACAAACCTTAGTGGGACTCATTAGTCCCAACTAAACACACATTATTGGGCCATCATTGGTCCTAAACACAACTTATTGGTTATATACACACCTTACTAGGACTTATTGGTTCTAACCGACCCTCATTGCCCTACTAAACACACCTTATTGGGCCATCATTGGTCCTAAACATAATTTATTGGTTATATACACACCTTAGTGGGACTCATTAGTCCCAACTAAACACACCATATTGGGCCATAATTGGTCGTAAACACAACTTATTGGTTATATAAACACCTTATTAGGACTCATTGGTGCCAACTAACCCTCATTGTCCCTAAACCCACTTTATTGTGCCATCATTGGTCCTAAACACAACGTATTGGTTATATGCACACATTAGTGGGACTCATTGGTCCCAACTAAACACACCTTATTGGGCCATAATTGGTCGTAAACACAACTTATTGGTTATATACACACTTTATTGGGACTCATTGGTCCCAACTGACCCTCATTGCCCTTAAACACACATTATTGGGCCATCATTGGTCCTAAACACAACTTATTGGTTATATAAGACACACCTTACTAGGACTTATTGGTCCCAACCGACCCTCATTGCCCTACTAAACACTCCTTATAGGGCCATCATTGGTCCTAAACACAACTTATTGGTTATATACAAACCTTAGTGGGACTCATTAGTCCCAACTAAACACACATTATTGGGCCATCATTGGTCCTAAACACAACTTATTGGTTATATACACACCTTACTAGGACTTATTGGTTCTAACCGACCCTCATTGCCCTACTAAACACACCTTATTGGGCCATCATTGGTCCTAAACATAATTTATTGGTTATATACACACCTTAGTGGGACTCATTAGTCCCAACTAAACACACCATATTGGGCCATAATTGGTCGTAAACACAACTTATTGGTTATATAAACACCTTATTAGGACTCATTGGTGCCAACTAACCCTCATTGTCCCTAAACCCACTTTATTGTGCCATCATTGGTCCTAAACACAACGTATTGGTTATATGCACACATTAGTGGGACTCATTGGTCCCAACTAAACACACCTTATTGGGCCATAATTGGTCGTAAACACAACTTATTGGTTATATACACACTTTATTGGGACTCATTGGTCCCAACTGACCCTCATTGCCCTTAAACACACATTATTGGGCCATCATTGGTCCTAAACACAACTTATTGGTTATATAAGACACACCTTACTAGGACTTATTGGTTCTAACCGACCCTCATTGCCCTACTAAACACACCTTATTGGGCCATCATTGGTCCTAAACACAACTTATTGGTTATATACACACCTTAGTGGGACTCATTAGTCCCAACTAAACACACCATTATTGGGCCATAATTGGTCGTAAACACAACTTATTGGTTATATAAACACCTTATTAGGACTCATTGGTTCCAACTGACCCTCATTGCCCTACTAAACCCACTTTATTGTGCCATCATTGGTCCTAAACACAACTTATTGGTTATATGCACACATTAGTGGGACTCATTAGTCCCAACTAAACACACCTTATTGGGCCATAATTGGTCGTAAACACAACTTATTGGTTATATACACACCTTATTGGGACTCATTGGTCCCAACTGACCCTCATTGCCCTTAAACACACATTATTGGGCCATCATTGGTCCTAAACACAACTTATTGGTTATATACGACACACCTTACTAGGACTTATTGGTCCCAACCGACCCTCATTGCCCTACTAAACACACCTTATTGGGCCATCATTGGTCCTAAACACAACTTATTGGTTATATACAACACCTTAGTGGGACTCATTAGTCCCAACTAAACACACATTATTGGCCATCATGTCCTAAACACAACTTATTGGTTATCCATACATATGGTCCTTATAACACTAGGACTTGTCTAATTTGGTTATATACACACCTTAGTGGGACTCATTAGTCCCAACTAAACACACCATATTGGGCCATAATTGGTCGTAAACACAACTTATTGGTTATATAAACACCTTATTAGGACTCATTGGTGCCAACTAACCCTCATTGTCCCTAAACCCACTTTATTGTGCCATCATTGGTCCTAAACACAACGTATTGGTTATATGCACACATTAGTGGGACTCATTGGTCCCAACTAAACACACCTTATTGGGCCATAATTGGTCGTAAACACAACTTATTGGTTATATACACACTTTATTGGGACTCATTGGTCCCAACTGACCCTCATTGCCCTTAAACACACATTATTGGGCCATCATTGGTCCTAAACACAACTTATTGGTTATATACGACACACCTTACTAGGACTTATTGGTCCCAACCGACTCATTGCCCTACTAAACACTCCTTATAGGGCCATCATTGGTCCTAAACACAACTTATTGGTTATATACAAACCTTAGTGGGACTCATTAGTCCCAACTAAACACACATTATTGGGCCATCATTTGTCCTAAACACAACTTATTGGTTATATACACACCTTACTAGGACTTATTGGTTCTAACCGACCCTCATTGCCCTACTAAACACACCTTATTGGGCCATCATTGGTCCTAAACATAATTTATTGGTTATATACACACCTTAGTGGGACTCATTAGTCCCAACTAAACACACCATATTGGGCCATAATTGGTCGTAAACACAACTTATTGGTTATATAAACACCTTATTAGGACTCATTGGTGCCAACTAACCCTCATTGTCCCTAAACCCACTTTATTGTGCCATCATTGGTCCTAAACACAACGTATTGGTTATATGCACACATTAGTGGGACTCATTGGTCCCAACTAAACACACCTTATTGGGCCATAATTGGTCGTAAACACAACTTATTGGTTATATACACACTTTATTGGGACTCATTGGTCCCAACTGACCCTCATTGCCCTTAAACACACATTATTGGGCCATCATTGGTCCTAAACACAACTTATTGGTTATATAAGACACACCTTACTAGGACTTATTGGTCCCAACCGACCCTCATTGCCCTACTAAACACTCCTTATAGGGCCAATCATTGGTCCTAAACACAACTTATTGGTTATATACAAACCTTAGTGGGACTCATTAGTCCCAACTAAACACACATTATTGGGCCATCATTGGTCCTAAACACAACTTATTGGTTATATACACACCTTACTAGGACTTATTGGTTCTAACCGACCCTCATTGCCCTACTAAACACACCTTATTGGGCCATCATTGGTCCTAAACATAATTTATTGGTTATATACACACCTTAGTGGGACTCATTAGTCCCAACTAAACACACCATATTGGGCCATAATTGGTCGTAAACACAACTTATTGGTTATATAAACACCTTATTAGGACTCATTGGTGCCAACTAACCCTCATTGTCCCTAAACCCACTTTATTGTGCCATCATTGGTCCTAAACACAACGTATTGGTTATATGCACACATTAGTGGGACTCATTGGTCCCAACTAAACACACCTTATTGGGCCATAATTGGTCGTAAACACAACTTATTGGTTATATACACACTTTATTGGGACTCATTGGTCCCAACTGACCCTCATTGCCCTTAAACACACATTATTGGGCCATCATTGGTCCTAAACACAACTTATTGGTTATATACGACACACCTTACTAGGACTTATTGGTCCCAACCGACCCTCATTGCCCTACTAAACACTCCTTATAGGGCCATCATTGGTCCTAAACACAACTTATTGGTTATATACAAACCTTAGTGGGACTCATTAGTCCCAACTAAACACACATTATTGGGCCATCATTTGTCCTAAACACAACTTATTGGTTATATACACACCTTACTAGGACTTATTGGTTCTAACCGACCCTCATTGCCCTACTAAACACACCTTATTGGGCCATCATTGGTCCTAAACATAATTTATTGGTTATATACACACCTTAGTGGGACTCATTAGTCCCAACTAAACACACCATATTGGGCCATAATTGGTCGTAAACACAACTTATTGGTTATATAAACACCTTATTAGGACTCATTGGTGCCAACTAACCCTCATTGTCCCTAAACCCACTTTATTGTGCCATCATTGGTCCTAAACACAACGTATTGGTTATATGCACACATTAGTGGGACTCATTGGTCCCAACTAAACACACCTTATTGGGCCATAATTGGTCGTAAACACAACTTATTGGTTATATACACACTTTATTGGGACTCATTGGTCCCAACTGACCCTCATTGCCCTTAAACACACATTATTGGGCCATCATTGGTCCTAAACACAACTTATTGGTTATATAAGACACACCTTACTAGGACTTATTGGTCCCAACCGACCCTCATTGCCCTACTAAACACTCCTTATAGGGCCAATATTGGTCCTAAACACAACTTATTGGTTATATACAAACCTTAGTGGGACTCATTAGTCCCAACTAAACACACATTATTGGGCCATCATTGGTCCTAAACACAACTTATTGGTTATATACACACCTTACTAGGACTTATTGGTTATAACCGACCCTCATTGCCCTACTAAACACACCTTATTGGGCCATCATTGGTCCTAAACATAATTTATTGGTTATATACACACCTTAGTGGGACTCATTAGTCCCAACTAAACACACCATATTGGGCCATAATTGGTCGTAAACACAACTTATTGGTTATATAAACACCTTATTAGGACTCATTGGTGCCAACTAACCCTCATTGTCCCTAAACCCACTTTATTGTGCCATCATTGGTCCTAAACACAACGTATTGGTTATATGCACACATTAGTGGGACTCATTGGTCCCAACTAAACACACCTTATTGGGCCATAATTGGTCGTAAACACAACTTATTGGTTATATACACACTTTATTGGGACTCATTGGTCCCAACTGACCCTCATTGCCCTTAAACACACCTTATTGGGCCATAATTGGTCGTAAACACAACTTATTGGTTATATACACACTTTATTGGGACTCATTGGTCCCAACTGACCCTCATTGCCCTTAAACACACATTATTGGGCCATCATTGGTCCTAAACACAACTTATTGGTTATATACGACACACCTTACTAGGACTTATTGGTCCCAACCGACCCTCATTGCCCTACTAAACACCCCTTATAGGGCCATCATTGGTCCTAAACACAACTTATTGGTTATATACAAACCTTAGTGGGACTCATTAGTCCCAACTAAACACACATTATTGGGCCATCATTGGTCCTAAACACAACTTATTGGTTATATACACACCTTACTAGGACTTATTGGTTCTAACCGACCCTCATTGCCCTACTAAACACACCTTATTGGGCCATCATTGGTCCTAAACATAATTTATTGGTTATATACACACCTTAGTGGGACTCATTAGTCCCAACTAAACACACCATATTGGGCCATAATTGGTCGTAAACACAACTTATTGGTTATATAAACACCTTATTAGGACTCATTGGTGCCAACTAACCCTCATTGTCCCTAAACCCACTTTATTGTGCCATCATTGGTCCTAAACACAACGTATTGGTTATATGCACACATTAGTGGGACTCATTGGTCCCAACTAAACACACCTTATTGGGCCATAATTGGTCGTAAACACAACTTATTGGTTATATACACACTTTATTGGGACTCATTGGTCCCAACTGACCCTCATTGCCCTTAAACACACATTATTGGGCCATCATTGGTCCTAAACACAACTTATTGGTTATATAAGACACACCTTACTAGGACTTATTGGTCCCAACCGACCCTCATTGCCCTACTAAACACTCCTTATAGGGCCATCATTGGTCCTAAACACAACTTATTGGTTATATACAAACCTTAGTGGGACTCATTAGTCCCAACTAAACACACATTATTGGGCCATCATTGGTCCTAAACACAACTTATTGGTTATATACACACCTTACTAGGACTTATTGGTTCTAACCGACCCTCATTGCCCTACTAAACACACCTTATTGGGCCATCATTGGTCCTAAACATAATTTATTGGTTATATACACACCTTAGTGGGACTCATTAGTCCCAACTAAACACACCATATTGGGCCATAATTGGTCGTAAACACAACTTATTGGTTATATAAACACCTTATTAGGACTCATTGGTGCCAACTAACCCTCATTGTCCCTAAACCCACTTTATTGTGCCATCATTGGTCCTAAACACAACGTATTGGTTATATGCACACATTAGTGGGACTCATTGGTCCCAACTAAACACACCTTATTGGGCCATAATTGGTCGTAAACATAACTTATTGGTTATATACACACTTTATTGGGACTCATTGGTCCCAACTGACCCTCATTGCCCTTAAACACACATTATTGGGCCATCATTGGTCCTAAACACAACTTATTGGTTATATACGACACACCTTACTAGGACTTATTGGTCCCAACCGACCCTCATTGCCCTACTAAACACTCCTTATAGGGCCATCATTGGTCCTAAACACAACTTATTGGTTATATACAAACCTTAGTGGGACTCATTAGTCCCAACTAAACACACATTATTGGGCCATCATTTGTCCTAAACACAACTTATTGGTTATATACACACCTTACTAGGACTTATTGGTTCTAACCGACCCTCATTGCCCTACTAAACACACCTTATTGGGCCATCATTGGTCCTAAACATAATTTATTGGTTATATACACACCTTAGTGGGACTCATTAGTCCCAACTAAACACACCATATTGGGCCATAATTGGTCGTAAACACAACTTATTGGTTATATAAACACCTTATTAGGACTCATTGGTGCCAACTAACCCTCATTGTCCCTAAACCCACTTTATTGTGCCATCATTGGTCCTAAACACAACGTATTGGTTATATGCACACATTAGTGGGACTCATTGGTCCCAACTAAACACACCTTATTGGGCCATAATTGGTCGTAAACACAACTTATTGGTTATATACACACTTTATTGGGACTCATTGGTCCCAACTGACCCTCATTGCCCTTAAACACACATTATTGGGCCATCATTGGTCCTAAACACAACTTATTGGTTATATAAGACACACCTTACTAGGACTTATTGGTCCCAACCGACCCTCATTGCCCTACTAAACACTCCTTATAGGGCCAATCATTGGTCCTAAACACAACTTATTGGTTATATACAAACCTTAGTGGGACTCATTAGTCCCAACTAAACACACATTATTGGGCCATCATTGGTCCTAAACACAACTTATTGGTTATATACACACCTTACTAGGACTTATTGGTTATAACCGACCCTCATTGCCCTACTAAACACACCTTATTGGGCCATCATTGGTCCTAAACATAATTTATTGGTTATATACACACCTTAGTGAGACTCATTAGTCCCAACTAAACACACCATATTGGGCCATAATTGGTCGTAAACACAACTTATTGGTTATATAAACACCTTATTAGGACTCATTGGTGCCAACTAACCCTCATTGTCCCTAAACCCACTTTATTGTGCCATCATTGGTCCTAAACACAACGTATTGGTTATATGCACACATTAGTGGGACTCATTGGTCCCAACTAAACACACCTTATTGGGCCATAATTGGTCGTAAACACAACTTATTGGTTATATACACACTTTATTGGGACTCATTGGTCCCAACTGACCCTCATTGCCCTTAAACACACATTATTGGGCCATCATTGGTCCTAAACACAACTTATTGGTTATATAAGACACACCTTACTAGGACTTATTGGTCCCAACCGACCCTCATTGCCCTACTAAACACCCCTTATAGGGCCATCATTGGTCCTAAACACAACTTATTGGTTATATACAAACCTTAGTGGGACTCATTAGTCCCAACTAAACACACATTATTGGGCCATCATTGGTCCTAAACACAACTTATTGGTTATATACACACCTTACTAGGACTTATTGGTTCTAACCGACCCTCATTGCCCTACTAAACACACCTTATTGGGCCATCATTGGTCCTAAACATAATTTATTGGTTATATACACACCTTAGTGGGACTCATTAGTCCCAACTAAACACACCATATTGGGCCATAATTGGTCGTAAACACAACTTATTGGTTATATAAACACCTTATTAGGACTCATTGGTGCCAACTAACCCTCATTGTCCCTAAACCCACTTTATTGTGCCATCATTGGTCCTAAACACAACGTATTGGTTATATGCACACATTAGTGGGACTCATTGGTCCCAACTAAACACACCTTATTGGGCCATAATTGGTCGTAAACACAACTTATTGGTTATATACACACTTTATTGGGACTCATTGGTCCCAACTGACCCTCATTGCCCTTAAACACACATTATTGGGCCATCATTGGTCCTAAACACAACTTATTGGTTATATAAGACACACCTTACTAGGACTTATTGGTCCCAACCGACCCTCATTGCCCTACTAAACACTCCTTATAGGGCCATCATTGGTCCTAAACACAACTTATTGGTTATATACACACCTTAGTGGGACTCATTAGTCCCAACTAAACACACATTATTGGGCCATCATTGGTCCTAAACACAACTTATTGGTTATATACACACCTTAGTGGGACTCATTAGTCCCAACTAAACACACCATATTGGGCCATAATTGGTCGTAAACACAACTTATTGGTTATATAAACACCTTATTAGGACTCATTGGTGCCAACTAACCCTCATTGTCCCTAAACCCACTTTATTGTGCCATCATTGGTCCTAAACACAACGTATTGGTTATATGCACACATTAGTGGGACTCATTGGTCCCAACTAAACACACCTTATTGGGCCATAATTGGTCGTAAACACAACTTATTGGTTATATACACACTTTATTGGGACTCATTGGTCCCAACTGACCCTCATTGCCCTTAAACACACATTATTGGGCCATCATTGGTCCTAAACACAACTTATTGGTTATATAAGACACACCTTACTAGGACTTATTGGTCCCAACCGACCCTCATTGCCCTACTAAACACTCCTTATAGGGCCAATCATTGGTCCTAAACACAACTTATTGGTTATATACAAACCTTAGTGGGACTCATTAGTCCCAACTAAACACACATTATTGGGCCATCATTGGTCCTAAACACAACTTATTGGTTATATACACACCTTACTAGGACTTATTGGTTATAACCGACCCTCATTGCCCTACTAAACACACCTTATTGGGCCATCATTGGTCCTAAACATAATTTATTGGTTATATACACACCTTAGTGAGACTCATTAGTCCCAACTAAACACACCATATTGGGCCATAATTGGTCGTAAACACAACTTATTGGTTATATAAACACCTTATTAGGACTCATTGGTGCCAACTAACCCTCATTGTCCCTAAACCCACTTTATTGTGCCATCATTGGTCCTAAACACAACGTATTGGTTATATGCACACATTAGTGGGACTCATTGGTCCCAACTAAACACACCTTATTGGGCCATAATTGGTCGTAAACACAACTTATTGGTTATATACACACTTTATTGGGACTCATTGGTCCCAACTGACCCTCATTGCCCTTAAACACACATTATTGGGCCATCATTGGTCCTAAACACAACTTATTGGTTATATAAGACACACCTTACTAGGACTTATTGGTCCCAACCGACCCTCATTGCCCTACTAAACACTCCTTATAGGGCCATCATTGGTCCTAAACACAACTTATTGGTTATATACAAACCTTAGTGGGACTCATTAGTCCCAACTAAACACACATTATTGGGCCATCATTGGTCCTAAACACAACTTATTGGTTATATACACACCTTACTAGGACTTATTGGTTCTAACCGACCCTCATTGCCCTACTAAACACACCTTATTGGGCCATCATTGGTCCTAAACATAATTTATTGGTTATATACACACCTTAGTGGGACTCATTAGTCCCAACTAAACACACCATATTGGGCCATAATTGGTCGTAAACACAACTTATTGGTTATATAAACACCTTATTAGGACTCATTGGTGCCAACTAACCCTCATTGTCCCTAAACCCACTTTATTGTGCCATCATTGGTCCTAAACACAACGTATTGGTTATATGCACACATTAGTGGGACTCATTGGTCCCAACTAAACACACCTTATTGGGCCATAATTGGTCGTAAACACAACTTATTGGTTATATACACACTTTATTGGGACTCATTGGTCCCAACTGACCCTCATTGCCCTTAAACACACATTATTGGGCCATCATTGGTCCTAAACACAACTTATTGGTTATATAAGACACACCTTACTAGGACTTATTGGTCCCAACCGACCCTCATTGCCCTACTAAACACACCTTATAGGGCCATCATTGGTCCTAAACACAACTTATTGGTTATATACAAACCTTAGTGGGACTCATTAGTCCCAACTAAACACACATTATTGGGCCATCATTAGTCCTAAACACAACTTATTGGTTATATACACACCTTAGTGGGACTCATTAGTCCCAACTAAACACACCATATTGGGCCATAATTGGTCGTAAACACAACTTATTGGTTATATAAACACCTTATTAGGACTCATTGGTGCCAACTAACCCTCATTGTCCCTAAACCCACTTTATTGTGCCATCATTGGTCCTAAACACAACGTATTGGTTATATGCACACATTAGTGGGACTCATTGGTCCCAACTAAACACACCTTATTGGGCCATAATTGGTCGTAAACACAACTTATTGGTTATATACGACACACCTTACTAGGACTTATTGGTCCCAACTGACCCTCATTGCCCTACTAAACACTCCTTATAGGGCCATCATTGGTCCTAAACACAACTTATTGGTTATATACAAACCTTAGTGGGACTCATTAGTCCCAACTAAACACACATTATTGGGCCATCATTGGTCCTAAACACAACTTATTGGTTATATACACACCTTACTAGGACTTATTGGTTCTAACCGACCCTCATTGCCCTACTAAACACACCTTATTGGGCCATCATTGGTCCTAAACATAATTTATTGGTTATATACACACCTTAGTGGGACTCATTAGTCCCAACTAAACACACCATATTGGGCCATAATTGGTCGTAAACACAACTTATTGGTTATATACAACACCTTATTAGGACTCATTGGTGCCAACTGACCCTCATTGCCCTCTAAACACCACTTTATTGGGCCATCATTGGTCCTAAACACAACTTATTGGTTATATACACACCTTAGTGGGACTCATTAGTCCCAACTAAACACACATTATTGGGCCATCATTGGTCCTAAACACAACTTATTGGTTATATACACACCTTACTAGGACTTATTGGTTCTAACCGACCCTCATTGCCCTACTAAACACACCTTATTGGGCCATCATTGGTCCTAAACATAATTTATTGGTTATATACACACCTTAGTGGGACTCATTAGTCCCAACTAAACACACCATATTGGGCCATAATTGGTCGTAAACACAACTTATTGGTTATATAAACACCTTATTAGGACTCATTGGTGCCAACTAACCCTCATTGTCCTCTAAACCCACTTTATTGTGCCATCATTGGTCCTAAACACAACGTATTGGTTATATGCACACATTAGTGGGACTCATTGGTCCCAACTAAACACACCTTATTGGGCCATCATTGGTCCTAAACACAACTTATTGGTTATATACGACACACCTTACTAGGACTTATTGGTCCCAACCGACCCTCATTGCCCTACTAAACACACCTTATTGGGCCATCATTGGTCCTAAACACAACTTATTGGTTATATACACACCTTAGTGGGACTCATTAGTCCCAACTAAACACACCATTATTGGGCCATCATTGGTCCTAAACACAACTTATTGGTTATATACACACCTTACTAGGACTTATTGGTTCTAACCGACGCCTCATTGTCCCTAAACACACCTTATTGGGCCATCATTGGTCCTAAACATAACTTATTGGTTATATACACACCTTAGTGGGACTCATTAGTCCCAACTAAACACACCTTATTGGGCCATAATTGGTCGTAAACACAACTTATTGGTTATATACACACTTTATTGGGACTCATTGGTCCCAACTGACCCTCATTGCCCTTAAACACACATTATTGGGCCATCATTGGTCCTAAACACAACTTATTGGTTATATAAGACACACCTTACTAGGACTTATTGGTCCCAACCGACCCTCATTGCCCTACTAAACACTCCTTATAGGGCCAATATTGGTCCTAAACACAACTTATTGGTTATATACAAACCTTAGTGGGACTCATTAGTCCCAACTAAACACACATTATTGGGCCATCATTGGTCCTAAACACAACTTATTGGTTATATACACACCTTACTAGGACTTATTGGTTATAACCGACCCTCATTGCCCTACTAAACACACCTTATTGGGCCATCATTGGTCCTAAACATAATTTATTGGTTATATACACACCTTAGTGAGACTCATTAGTCCCAACTAAACACACCATATTGGGCCATAATTGGTCGTAAACACAACTTATTGGTTATATAAACACCTTATTAGGACTCATTGGTGCCAACTAACCCTCATTGTCCCTAAACCCACTTTATTGTGCCATCATTGGTCCTAAACACAACGTATTGGTTATATGCACACATTAGTGGGACTCATTGGTCCCAACTAAACACACCTTATTGGGCCATAATTGGTCGTAAACACAACTTATTGGTTATATACACACTTTATTGGGACTCATTGGTCCCAACTGACCCTCATTGCCCTTAAACACACATTATTGGGCCATCATTGGTCCTAAACACAACTTATTGGTTATATAGACACACCTTACTAGGACTTATTGGTCCCAACCGACCCTCATTGCCCTACTAAACACCCTTATGGGCCATATTGGTCCTAAACACAACTTATTGGTTATATACAAACCTTAGTGGGACTCATTAGTCCCAACTAAACACACATTATTGGGCCATCATTGGTCCTAAACACAACTTATTGGTTATATACACACCTTACTAGGACTTATTGGTTCTAACCGACCCTCATTGCCCTACTAAACACACCTTATTGGGCCATCATTGGTCCTAAACATAATTTATTGGTTATATACACACCTTAGTGGGACTCATTAGTCCCAACTAAACACACCATATTGGGCCATAATTGGTCGTAAACACAACTTATTGGTTATATAAACACCTTATTAGGACTCATTGGTGCCAACTAACCCTCATTGTCCCTAAACCCACTTTATTGTGCCATCATTGGTCCTAAACACAACGTATTGGTTATATGCACACATTAGTGGGACTCATTGGTCCCAACTAAACACACCTTATTGGGCCATAATTGGTCGTAAACACAACTTATTGGTTATATACACACTTTATTGGGACTCATTGGTCCCAACTGACCCTCATTGCCCTTAAACACACATTATTGGGCCATCATTGGTCCTAAACACAACTTATTGGTTATATAAGACACACCTTACTAGGACTTATTGGTCCCAACCGACCCTCATTGCCCTACTAAACACTCCTTATAGGGCCATCATTGGTCCTAAACACAACTTATTGGTTATATACAAACCTTAGTGGGACTCATTAGTCCCAACTAAACACACATTATTGGGCCATCATTGGTCCTAAACACAACTTATTGGTTATATACACACCTTACTAGGACTTATTGGTTCTAACCGACCCTCATTGCCCTACTAAACACACCTTATTGGGCCATCATTGGTCCTAAACATAATTTATTGGTTATATACACACCTTAGTGGGACTCATTAGTCCCAACTAAACACACCATATTGGGCCATAATTGGTCGTAAACACAACTTATTGGTTATATAAACACCTTATTAGGACTCATTGGTGCCAACTAACCCTCATTGTCCCTAAACCCACTTTATTGTGCCATCATTGGTCCTAAACACAACGTATTGGTTATATGCACACATTAGTGGGACTCATTGGTCCCAACTAAACACACCTTATTGGGCCATAATTGGTCGTAAACACAACTTATTGGTTATATACACACTTTATTGGGACTCATTGGTCCCAACTGACCCTCATTGCCCTTAAACACACATTATTGGGCCATCATTGGTCCTAAACACAACTTATTGGTTATATACGACACACCTTACTAGGACTTATTGGTCCCAACCGACCCTCATTGCCCTACTAAACACTCCTTATAGGGCCATCATTGGTCCTAAACACAACTTATTGGTTATATACAAACCTTAGTGGGACTCATTAGTCCCAACTAAACACACATTATTGGGCCATCATTTGTCCTAAACACAACTTATTGGTTATATACACACCTTACTAGGACTTATTGGTTCTAACCGACCCTCATTGCCCTACTAAACACACCTTATTGGGCCATCATTGGTCCTAAACATAATTTATTGGTTATATACACACCTTAGTGGGACTCATTAGTCCCAACTAAACACACCATATTGGGCCATAATTGGTCGTAAACACAACTTATTGGTTATATAAACACCTTATTAGGACTCATTGGTGCCAACTAACCCTCATTGTCCCTAAACCCACTTTATTGTGCCATCATTGGTCCTAAACACAACGTATTGGTTATATGCACACATTAGTGGGACTCATTGGTCCCAACTAAACACACCTTATTGGGCCATAATTGGTCGTAAACACAACTTATTGGTTATATACACACTTTATTGGGACTCATTGGTCCCAACTGACCCTCATTGCCCTTAAACACACATTATTGGGCCATCATTGGTCCTAAACACAACTTATTGGTTATATAAGACACACCTTACTAGGACTTATTGGTCCCAACCGACCCTCATTGCCCTACTAAACACTCCTTATAGGGCCAATCATTGGTCCTAAACACAACTTATTGGTTATATACAAACCTTAGTGGGACTCATTAGTCCCAACTAAACACACATTATTGGGCCATCATTGGTCCTAAACACAACTTATTGGTTATATACACACCTTACTAGGACTTATTGGTTCTAACCGACCCTCATTGCCCTACTAAACACACCTTATTGGGCCATCATTGGTCCTAAACATAATTTATTGGTTATATACACACCTTAGTGGGACTCATTAGTCCCAACTAAACACACCATATTGGGCCATAATTGGTCGTAAACACAACTTATTGGTTATATAAACACCTTATTAGGACTCATTGGTGCCAACTAACCCTCATTGTCCCTAAACCCACTTTATTGTGCCATCATTGGTCCTAAACACAACGTATTGGTTATATGCACACATTAGTGGGACTCATTGGTCCCAACTAACACACTTATTGGGCCATCATTGGTCCTAAACACAACTTATTGGTTATATACACACCTTACTGGACTCATTGGTCCCAGCCACTAAACAACCTTACTGGGCCATCATTGGTCCTAAACACAACTTATTGGTTATATACACACCTTAGTGGGACTCATTAGTCCCAACTAAACACACCATATTGGGCCATAATTGGTCGTAAACACAACTTATTGGTTATATAAACACCTTACTAGGACTCATTGGTGCCAACTAACCCTCATTGTCCCTAAACCCACTTTATTGTGCCATCATTGGTCCTAAACACAACGTATTGGTTATATGCACACATTAGTGGGACTCATTGGTCCCAACTAAACACACCTTATTGGGCCATAATTGGTCGTAAACACAACTTATTGGTTATATACACACTTTATTGGGACTCATTGGTCCCAACTGACCCTCATTGCCCTTAAACACACATTATTGGGCCATCATTGGTCCTAAACACAACTTATTGGTTATATAAGACACACCTTACTAGGACTTATTGGTCCCAACCGACCCTCATTGCCCTACTAAACACTCCTTATAGGGCCAATATTGGTCCTAAACACAACTTATTGGTTATATACAAACCTTAGTGGGACTCATTAGTCCCAACTAAACACACATTATTGGGCCATCATTGGTCCTAAACACAACTTATTGGTTATATACACACCTTACTAGGACTTATTGGTTATAACCGACCCTCATTGCCCTACTAAACACACCTTATTGGGCCATCATTGGTCCTAAACATAATTTATTGGTTATATACACACCTTAGTGAGACTCATTAGTCCCAACTAAACACACCATATTGGGCCATAATTGGTCGTAAACACAACTTATTGGTTATATAAACACCTTATTAGGACTCATTGGTGCCAACTAACCCTCATTGTCCCTAAACCCACTTTATTGTGCCATCATTGGTCCTAAACACAACGTATTGGTTATATGCACACATTAGTGGGACTCATTGGTCCCAACTAAACACACCTTATTGGGCCATAATTGGTCGTAAACACAACTTATTGGTTATATACACACTTTATTGGGACTCATTGGTCCCAACTGACCCTCATTGCCCTTAAACACACATTATTGGGCCATCATTGGTCCTAAACACAACTTATTGGTTATATAAGACACACCTTACTAGGACTTATTGGTCCCAACCGACCCTCATTGCCCTACTAAACACTCCTTATAGGGCCATCATTGGTCCTAAACACAACTTATTGGTTATATACAAACCTTAGTGGGACTCATTAGTCCCAACTAAACACACATTATTGGGCCATCATTGGTCCTAAACACAACTTATTGGTTATATACACACCTTACTAGGACTTATTGGTTCTAACCGACCCTCATTGCCCTACTAAACACACCTTATTGGGCCATCATTGGTCCTAAACATAATTTATTGGTTATATACACACCTTAGTGGGACTCATTAGTCCCAACTAAACACACCATATTGGGCCATAATTGGTCGTAAACACAACTTATTGGTTATATAAACACCTTATTAGGACTCATTGGTGCCAACTAACCCTCATTGTCCCTAAACCCACTTTATTGTGCCATCATTGGTCCTAAACACAACGTATTGGTTATATGCACACATTAGTGGGACTCTGATTTGGTCCACAACTTGACCCTTATGTAGCCCATACTTAAACACACATTATTGGGCCATCATTGGTCCTAAACACAACTTATTGGTTATATAAGACACACCTTACTAGGACTTATTGGTCCCAACCGACCCTCATTGCCCTACTAAACACACCTTATTGGGCCATCATTGGTCCTAAACACAACTTATTGGTTATATACACACCTTAGTGGGACTCATTAGTCCAAACTAAACACACATTATTGGGCCATCATTGGTCCTAAACACAACTTATTGGTTATATACACACCTTACTAGGACTTATTGGTTCCAACCGACCCTCATTGCCCTACTAAACACTCCTTATTGGGCCATCATTGGTCCTAAACACAACTTATTGGTTATATACAAACCTTAGTGGGACTCATTAGTCCCAACTAAACACACATTATTGGGCCATCATTGGTCCTAAACACAACTTATTGGTTATATACACACCTTACTAGGACTTATTGGTTCTAACCGACCCTCATTGCCCTACTAAACACACCTTATTGGGCCATCATTGGTCCTAAACATAATTTATTGGTTATATACACACCTTAGTGAGACTCATTAGTCCCAACTAAACACACCATATTGGGCCATAATTGGTCGTAAACACAACTTATTGGTTATATAAACACCTTATTAGGACTCATTGGTCCCAACTAACCCTCATTGTCCCTAAACCCACTTTATTGTGCCATCATTGGTCCTAAACACAACGTATTGGTTATATGCACACATTATGGACTATTGGTCCAGACTCACCCTTATTGGGCCATATTGGTCTAAACACAACTTATTGTATATACACCTTAGTGGACTCATTGCCCTTAAACACACATTATTGGGCCATCATTGGTCCTAAACACAACTTATTGGTTATATACACACCTTACTAGGACTTATTGGTTCTAACCGACCCTCATTGCCCTACTAAACACACCTTATTGGGCCATCATTGGTCCTAAACATAATTTATTGGTTATATACACACCTTAGTGGGACTCATTAGTCCCAACTAAACACACCATATTGGGCCATAATTGGTCGTAAACACAACTTATTGGTTATATAAACACCTTATTAGGACTCATTGGTGCCAACTAACCCTCATTGTCCCTAAACCCACTTTATTGTGCCATCATTGGTCCTAAACACAACGTATTGGTTATATGCACACATTAGTGGGACTCATTGGTCCCAACTAAACACACCTTATTGGGCCATAATTGGTCGTAAACACAACTTATTGGTTATATACACACTTTATTGGGACTCATTGGTCCCAACTGACCCTCATTGCCCTTAAACACACATTATTGGGCCATCATTGGTCCTAAACACAACTTATTGGTTATATAAGACACACCTTACTAGGACTTATTGGTCCCAACCGACCCTCATTGCCCTACTAAACACACCTTATTGGGCCATCATTGGTCCTAAACACAACTTATTGGTTATATACAAACCTTAGTGGGACTCATTAGTCCCAACTAAACACACATTATTGGGCCATCATTGGTCCTAAACACAACTTATTGGTTATATACACACCTTACTAGGACTTATTGGTTCTAACCGACCCTCATTGCCCTACTAAACACACCTTATTGGGCCATCATTGGTCCTAAACATAATTTATTGGTTATATACACACCTTAGTGGGACTCATTAGTCCCAACTAAACACACCATATTGGGCCATAATTGGTCGTAAACACAACTTATTGGTTATATAAACACCTTATTAGGACTCATTGGTGCCAACTAACCCTCATTGTCCCTAAACCCACTTTATTGTGCCATCATTGGTCCTAAACACAACGTATTGGTTATATGCACACATTAGTGGGACTCATTGGTCCCAACTAAACACACCTTATTGGGCCATAATTGGTCGTAAACACAACTTATTGGTTATATACACACTTTATTGGGACTCATTGGTCCCAACTGACCCTCATTGCCCTTAAACACACATTATTGGGCCATCATTGGTCCTAAACACAACTTATTGGTTATATAAGACACACCTTACTAGGACTTATTGGTCCCAACCGACCCTCATTGCCCTACTAAACACTCCTTATAGGGCCAATCATTGGTCCTAAACACAACTTATTGGTTATATACAAACCTTAGTGGGACTCATTAGTCCCAACTAAACACACATTATTGGGCCATCATTGGTCCTAAACACAACTTATTGGTTATATACACACCTTACTAGGACTTATTGGTTCTAACCGACCCTCATTGCCCTACTAAACACACCTTATTGGGCCATCATTGGTCCTAAACATAATTTATTGGTTATATACACACCTTAGTGAGACTCATTAGTCCCAACTAAACACACCATATTGGGCCATAATTGGTCGTAAACACAACTTATTGGTTATATAAACACCTTATTAGGACTCATTGGTGCCAACTAACCCTCATTGTCCCTAAACCCACTTTATTGTGCCATCATTGGTCCTAAACACAACGTATTGGTTATATGCACACATTAGTGGGACTCATTGGTCCCAACTAAACACACCTTATTGGGCCATAATTGGTCGTAAACACAACTTATTGGTTATATACACACTTTATTGGGACTCATTGGTCCCAACTGACCCTCATTGCCCTTAAACACACATTATTGGGCCATCATTGGTCCTAAACACAACTTATTGGTTATATAAGACACACCTTACTAGGACTTATTGGTCCCAACCGACCCTCATTGCCCTACTAAACACACCTTATTGGGCCATCATTGGTCCTAAACACAACTTATTGGTTATATACACACCTTAGTGGGACTCATTAGTCCCAACTAAACACACATTATTGGGCCATCATTGGTCCTAAACACAACTTATTGGTTATATACACACCTTACTAGGACTTATTGGTTCTAACCGACCCTCATTGCCCTACTAAACACACCTTATTGGGCCATCATTGGTCCTAAACACAACTTATTGGTTATATACACACCTTAGTGGGACTCATTAGTCCCAACTAAACACACCATTATTGGGCCATAATTGGTCGTAAACACAACTTATTGGTTATATACACACCTTATTAGGACTTATTGGTTCCAACTGACCCTCATTGCCCTACTAAACACACCTTATTGGGCCATCATTGGTCCTAAACACAACTTATTGGTTATATACACACCTTAGTGGGACTCATTAGTCCCAACTAAACACACCATATTGGGCCATAATTGGTCGTAAACACAACTTATTGGTTATATAAACACCTTATTAGGACTCATTGGTGCCCAACCTAGACCCTCATTGTCCCTACTAAACACTACACTTATTGTGGCCATCATTGGTCCTAAACACAACTTATTGGTTATATACACACCTTAGTGGGACTCATTAGTCCCAACTAAACACACATTATTGGGCCATCATTGGTCCTAAACACAACTTATTGGTTATATACACACCTTACTAGGACTTATTGGTTCTAACCGACCCTCATTGCCCTACTAAACACACCTTATTGGGCCATCATTGGTCCTAAACATAACTTATTGGTTATATACACACCTTAGTGGGACTCATTAGTCCCAACTAAACACACCATATTGGGCCATAATTGGTCGTAAACACAACTTATTGGTTATATAAACACCTTATTAGGACTCATTGGTGCCAACTAACCCTCATTGTCCCTAAACCCACTTTATTGTGCCATCATTGGTCCTAAACACAACGTATTGGTTATATGCACACATTAGTGGGACTCATTGGTCCCAACTAAACACACCTTATTGGGCCATAATTGGTCGTAAACACAACTTATTGGTTATATACACACTTTATTGGGACTCATTGGTCCCAACTGACCCTCATTGCCCTTAAACACACATTATTGGGCCATCATTGGTCCTAAACACAACTTATTGGTTATATAAGACACACCTTACTAGGACTTATTGGTCCCAACCGACCCTCATTGCCCTACTAAACACTCCTTATAGGGCCAATCATTGGTCCTAAACACAACTTATTGGTTATATACAAACCTTAGTGGGACTCATTAGTCCCAACTAAACACACATTATTGGGCCATCATTGGTCCTAAACACAACTTATTGGTTATATACACACCTTACTAGGACTTATTGGTTATAACCGACCCTCATTGCCCTACTAAACACACCTTATTGGGCCATCATTGGTCCTAAACATAATTTATTGGTTATATACACACCTTAGTGGGACTCATTAGTCCCAACTAAACACACCATATTGGGCCATAATTGGTCGTAAACACAACTTATTGGTTATATAAACACCTTATTAGGACTCATTGGTGCCAACTAACCCTCATTGTCCCTAAACCCACTTTATTGTGCCATCATTGGTCCTAAACACAACGTATTGGTTATATGCACACATTAGTGGGACTCATTGGTCCCAACTAAACACACCTTATTGGGCCATAATTGGTCGTAAACACAACTTATTGGTTATATACACACTTTATTGGGACTCATTGGTCCCAACTGACCCTCATTGCCCTTAAACACACATTATTGGGCCATCATTGGTCCTAAACACAACTTATTGGTTATATAAGACACACCTTACTAGGACTTATTGGTCCCAACCGACCCTCATTGCCCTACTAAACACTCCTTATAGGGCCATCATTGGTCCTAAACACAACTTATTGGTTATATACAAACCTTAGTGGGACTCATTAGTCCCAACTAAACACACATTATTGGGCCATCATTGGTCCTAAACACAACTTATTGGTTATATACACACCTTACTAGGACTTATTGGTTCTAACCGACCCTCATTGCCCTACTAAACACACCTTATTGGGCCATCATTGGTCCTAAACATAATTTATTGGTTATATACACACCTTAGTGGGACTCATTAGTCCCAACTAAACACACCATATTGGGCCATAATTGGTCGTAAACACAACTTATTGGTTATATAAACACCTTATTAGGACTCATTGGTGCCAACTAACCCTCATTGTCCCTAAACCCACTTTATTGTGCCATCATTGGTCCTAAACACAACGTATTGGTTATATGCACACATTAGTGGGACTCATTGGTCCCAACTAAACACACCTTATTGGGCCATAATTGGTCGTAAACACAACTTATTGGTTATATACACACTTTATTGGGACTCATTGGTCCCAACTGACCCTCATTGCCCTTAAACACACATTATTGGGCCATCATTGGTCCTAAACACAACTTATTGGTTATATAAGACACACCTTACTAGGACTTATTGGTCCCAACCGACCCTCATTGCCCTACTAAACACTCCTTATAGGGCCATCATTGGTCCTAAACACAACTTATTGGTTA